>CAKAJE020000720.1:0-58197 GCA_916610135.2 Macropis europaea
ACTTTGAGATGCTGCTTAGCCCAATACGCTAACTGAAATAGGAGGGACGTAAATTGAACAAATGTGATAGAATTTCGCTGAATTCTTATATTAACCAAAATATAAAATGACCTAATCGGGTCTCTGATAGCCCTATCATAGAAGTTTAATAGTGCATTTTACTCGCCATTCCACGCGCTTTAAGATGCCGCCTAGCCCAGTACGCTATCTGAAAGAGGAGCGACGTAAGTTGAACAAATGTGATAGAATTACGCTGAATTCTTATATTAACCGTAATATAAAATGATCTAATCGGGTCTCTGTTTGCCTTATCCTAGAAGTTTAATAGTGCATTTTACTCGCCATTTCATACGCATTGAGGTGCCGCTTAGCCCAATACGCTATCTGAAATAGGAGCGACGTAAGTTGAACAAATGTGATAGAATTACGCTGAATTCTTATATTAACCGTAATATAAAATGATCTAATCGGGTCTCTGTTTGCCCTACCCTAGAAGTTTAATAGTGCATTTTACTCGTCATTTCATGCGCTTTGAGATGCCGCATAGCCCAATACGCTATCTGAAATAGGAACGACGTAAATTGAACAAATGTGATAGAATTTTTCTGAATTCTTAAATTAACCATAATATAAAATGATCTAATCGGGTCTCTGTTTGCCCTACCCTTGAAGTTTAATAGTGCATTTTACTCGCCATTCCACGCGCTTTATGATGCAGCCTAGCCCAGTACGCTATCTGAAATAGGAGCGACGTAAATTGAACAAATGTGTTAGAATTTCACTGAATTCTTATATTAACCAAAATATGAAATGATCTAATCGGGTCTCTGATACCCCTATCATAGAAGTTTAATAGTGCATTTTACTCGCCTTTCCACGCGCTTTAAGATGCCGCCTAGCCCAGTACGCTATCTGAAATAGGAACGACGTAAATTGAACAGATGTGATAGAATTTTGCTGACTTCTTAAATTAATAATAATATAAAATTATCTAATCGGGTCTCTGTTTGCCCTACCCTAGAAGTTTAATAGTGCATTTTACTCGCCATTTCATGCGCTTTCAGATGCCGCTTAGCCCAATACGCTATCTTTAATAGGAGCGACGTAAATTGAACAAATGTGATAGAATTTCGCTGAATTCTTATATTAACCAAAATATAAAATGACCTAATCGGGTCTCTGATTGCTCTATCATAGTAGTTTAGTAGTGCATTTTACTCGCCATTCCACGCGCTTTAAGATACCGCCTAGCCGAGTGCGCTATCTGAAATAGGAGCGACGTAAGTTGAACAAATGTGATAGAATTTCCCTGAATTCTTATATGAACCTTAATGTAAAATGATCTAATCGGGTCTCTGTTCGCCCTACCATAGAAGTCTAATAGTGCATTTCACTCGTCATTTCATGCGCTTTGAGATGCCGCTTAGCCCATTACGCTATCTGAAATAGGAGCGACGTAAATTAAACAAAAGTGATACAATTTCGCTGAATTCTTATATTAACCAAAATATAAAATGATCTAATCAGGTCTCTGATTGCCCTATCATAGAAGTTCAATAGTGCATTTTACTCGCCATTTCATGCGCTTTGAGATGCCGCTTAGCCCAATACGCTATCTGAAATATCAGCGACGTAAATTGAACAAATGTGAGAGAATTTCGCTGAATTCTTATATTAACCAAAATATAAAATGATCTAATCGGGTCTCTGATTGCCCTATCATAGAAGTTTAGTAGTGTATTTTACTCGCCCTTCCACGCGCTTTAAGATGCCGCCTAGCCCAGTACGCTATCTGAAATAGGAACGACGTAAATTGAACAAATGTGATAGAATTTTGCTGACTTCTTAAATTAATCATAATATAAAATGACCTAATCAGGTCTCTGTTTGCCCTCGCCTAGAAGTTTAATAGTGCATTTTATTCGCCATTTCATGCGCTTTAAGATGCCGCTTAGCCCAATACGCTATCAGAAATAGGAGCGAAATAAATTGAACAAATGTGATAGAATTTCACTGAATTCTTATATTAACCAAAATGGAAAATGATCTAATCGGGTCTCTGATTGCACTATCATAGAAGTTTAAGAGTGCATTTTACTCGCCATTACTTGCGCTTTGAGATGCCGCATAGCCCAATACGCTATCTGAAATATCAGCGACATAAGTTGAACAAATGTGATAGAATTTCGCTGAATTCTTTTATTAAACAAAATATAAAATGATCTAATCGGGTCTCTGATTGCCCTATCATAGAAGTTTAATAGTGCATTTTACTCGCCATGTCATGCGCTTTGAGATGCCGCTTAGCCCAATACGCTATCTGCAATTGGAGCGACGTAAGTTGAACAAATGTGATAGAATTTCGCTGAATTCTTTTATTAACCATAATGTAAAGTGATCTAATCCGGTCTCTGTTCGCCCTAGCCTAGAAGTTGAATAGCTCATTTTATTCGCCATTTCATGCGCATTGAGATGCCGCTTAGCCCAATACGCTATCAGAAATAGGAGCGAAATAAATTGAACAAATGTGATAGAATTTCACTGAATTCTTATATTAACCAAAATATAAAATGATCTAATCAGGTCTCTGATTGCCCTAGCATAGAAGCTTAATAGTGCATTTTACTCGCCATTCCACGCGCTTTAGGATGCCGCCTAGCCCAATACGCTATCTGAAATAGGAGCGACGTAAATTGAACAAATGTGATAGAATTTCGCTGAATTCTTTTATTAAACAAAATATAAAATGATCTAATCGGGTCTCTGATTGCCCTATCATAGAAGTTTAATAGTGCATTTTACTCGCCATTTCATGCGCTTTGAGATGCCACTTAGCCCAATACGCTATCTGCAATAGGAGCGACGTAAGTTGAACAAATGTGATAGAATTTCGCTGAATTCTTAAATTAACCATAATATAAAATGATCTAATCCGGTCTCTGTTTGCCCTACCCTAGAAGTTTAATAGTGCATTTTACTCGTCATATCATGCGCTTTGAGATGCCGCATAGCCCAATACGCTATCTGAAATAGGAACGACGTAAATTGAAAAAATGTGATAGAATTTCGCTGAATTCTTAAATTAACCATTATATAAAATGATCTAATCGGGTCTCTGTTTGCCCTACCCTAGAAGTTTAAAAGTGCATTTTACTCGCCATTTCATGCCCTTAGAGATGCCGCTTAGCCCAATACGCTATCTGAAATAGGAGCGACGTAAATTGAACAAATGTGACAGAATTACGCTGCATTCTTATATTAACCGTAATATAAAATGATCTAATCGGGTCTCTGTTTGCCTTACCCTAGAAGTTTAATAGTGCATTTTACTCGCCATTCCACGCGCTTTAAGATGCCGGCTAGCCCAGGACGCTATCTGAAATAGGAGCTACGTAAGTTGAACAAATGTGACAGAGTTACGCTGAATTCTTATATTAACCGCAATATAAAATGATCTAATCGGGTCTCTGTTTGCCTACCCTAGAAGTTTAGTAGTGCATTCTACTCGCCATGTCTTGCGCTTTGAGATGCAACTTACCCCAATACGCTATCTGAAATAGGAGCGACGTAAATTGAACAAATGTGAGAGAATTTCGCTGAATTCTTATATTAACCAAAATATAAAATGATCTAATCGGGTCTCTGATTGCCCTATCATAGAAGTTTAATATTGCATTTTACTCGCCATTCCACGCGCTTTAAGATCTCGCCTAGCTCAGTACGCTATCTGAAATAGGAGCGTCGAAAGTTGAACAAATGTGATAGAATTACGCTGAATTCTTATATTAACCAAAATATAAAATGATCTAATCGGGTCTCCGATTACCCTATCATAGAAGTTTAATAGTGAATTTTACTCGCCAATCCACGCGCTTTAAGATGCCGCATAGCCCAGTACGCTATCTGAAATAGGAGCGACGTAAACTGAACAAATGTGATAGAATTTTGCTGAATTCTTAAATTAACCATAATATAAAAAGATCTAATCGGGTCTCTGATTTCCCTACCCTAGAAGTTTAATAGTGCATTTTACTCGCCATTTCATGCGCTTTGAGATGCCGCTTAGCCCAATACGCTATCTGAAATAGGAGCGACGTAAATTGAACAAATGTGATAGAATTTCGCTGAATTCTTATATTAACCAAAATATAAAATGATCTAATCGGGTCTCTGTTTGCCCTACCCTAGAAGTTTAATAGTGCATTTTACTCGCCATTTCTCGCGCTTTGAGATGCCGCTTAGCCCAATACGCTATCTGAAATATCAGCGACGTAAATTGAACAAATCTGAGAGAATTTCGCTGAATTCTTAAATTAACTATAATATAAAATGATCTTATCGGGTCTCTGTTTGCACTACCCTAGAAGTTTAATAGTGCATTTTACTCGACATTTCTTGCGCTTTGAGATGCCGCTTAGTCCAATACGCTATCTGAAATATCAGCGACGTAAATTGAACAAATGTGAGAGAATTTCGCTGAATTCTTATATTAACCAAAATATAAAATGATCTAATCGGGTCTCTGATTACCCTACCCTAGAAGTTTAATAGTGCATTTTACTCGCCTTTCCACGCGCTTTAAGATGCCGCCTAGCCCAGTACGCTATCTGAAATAGGAACGACGTAAATTGAACAGATGTGATAGAATTTTGCTGAATTCTTAAATTAACCATAATATAAAATGATCTAGTCGGGTCTCTGATTACCCTACCCTAGAAGTTTAATAGTGCATTTTACTCGCCATTCCACGCGCTTTAAGATGCCGCCTAGCCCAGTGCGCTACCTGAAATAGGAGCGACGTAAGTTGAACAAATGTGATAGAATTACGCTGAATTCTTATATTAACCGTAATATAAAATGATCTAATCGGGTCTCTGTTTGCCCTACCCTAGAAGTTTAATAGTGCATTTTACTCGCCATTTCATGCGCTTTGAGATGCCGCTTAGCCCAATACCCAATCTGAAATAGGAACGACGTAAATTGAACAAATGTGATAGAATTTCGCTGAATTCTTAAATTAACCATAATATAAAATGATCTAATGGGGTCTTTGATTGCCCTACCCTAGAAGATTAATAGTGCATTTCACTCGCCATTTAATGCGCTTTGAGATGCCGCTTGGCCCAATACGCTATCTGACATAGGAGCGACGTAAATTGAACAAATGTGATAGAATTTCGCTGAATTCTTATATTAACCAAAATATAAAATGATCTAATCGGGTCTCTGATTGCCCTATCATAGAAGTTTAATAGTGCATTTTACTCGCCATTCCACGCGCTTTAAGTTGCCGCCTAGCCCAGTACGCTATCTGAAATAGGAGCTACGTAAATTGAACAAATGTGATAGAATTTCGCTGAATTCTTAAATTAACCATAATATAAAATGATTTAATCGGGTCTTTGTTTGCCCTACCCTAGAAGTTTAATAGTGCATTTTACTCGCCATTTCATGCGCTTTGAGATGCCGCGTAGCCCAATACGCTATCTGAAATACGAGCGACGTAAGAGGAACAAATGTGATAGAATTTCGCTGAATTCTTTTATTAACCATAATGGAAAATGATCTAATCGGGTCTCTGTTCGCCCTAGCCTGGAAGTTTACTAGTGCATTTTATTCGCCATTTCATGCTCTTTGAGATGCCGCTTAGCCGAATACGCTAACTGAAATAGGAGCGACGGAAATTGAACAAATGAGATAGAATTTCCCTGAAATCTTATATTAAACAAAATATAAAATGATCTAATCGAGTGCCTGATTGCCCTATCATAGAAGTTTAGTAGTGCATTTTACTCGCCATTCCACGTGCTTTAAGATGCCGCCTAGCCCAGTACGCTATCTGAAATAGGAGCGACGTAACTTGAACAATTGTGATAGAATTTTGCTGAATTCTTAAATTAACCATAATATAAAATGATCTAATCGGGTCTCTGTTTGCCCTACCCTAGAAGTTTAATAGTGCATTTCACTCGTCACTTCATGCGTTTTGTGATGCCGCTAAGCACAATAAGCTATCTGTAATAGGAGCGACGTAAATTGAGCAAATGTGATAGAATGTCGCTGAATTCTTTTATTAACCAAAATGTAAAATGATCTAATCGGGTCTCTGTTCGCCCTCGCCTAGAAGTTTAATAGTGCATTTTATTCGCCATTTCATGCGCTTTGAGATGCCGCTTAGCCCAATACGCTATCTGAAATAGCAGCGACGTAAATTAAACAAATGTGATAGAATGTCCCTGAAATCTTATATTAAACAAAATGTAAAATGATCTAATCGGGTCTCTGATTGCCCTATCATAGAAGTTTAAGAGTGCATTTTACTCGCCATTTCTTGCGCTTTGCGATGCCGCATAGCCCAATACGCTATCTGAAATATCAGCGACGTAAATTGAACAAATGTGATAGAATTTCGCTGAATTCTTTTATTAAACAAAATATAAAATGATCTAATCGAGTCTCTGATTGCCCTATCATAGAAGTTTAATAGTGCATTTTACTCGCCATTTCATGCGCTTTGAGATGCCACTTAGCCCAATACGCTATCTGCAATAGGAGCGACGTAAGTTGAAGAAATGTGATAGAATTTCGCTGAATTCTTTTATTAACCATAATGTAAAGTGATCTAATCGGGTCTCTGTTCGCCCCCGCCTAGAAGTTTAATAGTGCATCTTATTCGCCATTTCATGCGCTTTGAGATGCCGCTTAGCCCAATACGCTATCAGAAATAGGAGCGAAATAAATTGAACAAATGTGATAGAATTTCACTGTATTCTTATATTAACCAAAATATAAAATGATCTAATCAGGTCTCTGATTGCCCTAGCATAGAAGCTTAATAGTGCATTTTACTCGCCATTCCGCGCGCTTTAGGATGCCGCCTAGCCCAGTACGCTATCTGAAATAGGAGCGACGTAAGTTGAACAAATGTGATAGAATTACGCTGAATTCTTAAATTAACCATAATATAAAATGAGCTAATCGGGTCTCTGTTTGCCCTACCCTAGAAGTTTAATAGTGCATTTCACTCGTCACTTCATGCGCTTTGAGATGCCGCTAAGCCCAATAAGCTATCTGAAATAGGAGCGACGTAAATTGAAGAAATGAGAAAGAATTATGCTGAATTCTTAAATTGACCATAATATAAAATGATCTAATCGGGTCTCTGTTTGCCCTACCCTAGAAGTTTAATATTGCATTTCACTCGCCATTTCATGCGCTTTGAGGTGCCGCTTAGCCCAATAAGCTATCTGAAATAGGAGCGACGTAAATTGAACAAATGTGATAGAATTAACCTGAAATCTTATATAAAACAAAATATAAAATGATCTAATCGGGTCTCTGATTGCCCTATCATGCAAGATTAGTTGTGCATTTTACTCACCCTTCCACGCGCTTTAAGATGCCGCCTAGCCCAGTACGCTATCTGAAATAGGAGCGACGTAAATTGAACAAATGTGATAGAATTTTGCTGAATTCTTAAATTAACCATACTATAAAATGATCTAATCGGGTCTCTGTTTGCCCTACCCTAGAAGTTTAGTAGTGCATTTTACTCGCCATTCCACGCGCTTTAAGATGCCGCCTAGCCCAGTACGCTATCTGAAATAGGAGCGACGTAAGTTGAACAAATGTGATAGAATTACGCTGAATTCTTATATTAACCGTAATATAAAATGATCTAATCGGGTATATGTTTGCCTTACCCTAGAAGTTTAATAGTGCATTTTAATCGCCATTTCATGGGCTTTGAGATGCCGCTTAGCCCAATACGCAATCTGAAATAGGAGCGACGTAAATTGAACAAAAGTGATACAATTTCGCTGAATTCTTATATTAACCAAAATATAAAATGATCTAATCAGGTCTCTGATTGCCCTATCATAGAAGTTCAATAGTGCATTTTACTCGCCATTTCATGCGCTTTGAGATGCCGCTTAGCCCAATACGCTGTCTGAAATAGGAGCGACGTAAATTGAACAAATGTGATAGAATTTCGGTGAATTCTTATATTAACCAAAATATAAAATGATCTAATCGGGTCTCTGATTGCCCTATCATAGAAGTTTAACAGTGCATTTTACTCGCCATTCCTCGCGTTTTAAGATGCCGCGAAGCCCAGTACGCTAGCTGAAATAAGAACGACGTAAATTGAAAAAATGTGATAGAATTTTGCTGAATTCTTAAATTAACCATTATATAAAATGATCTAATCGGGTCTCTGATTGCCCTATCATAGAAGTTTAATAGTGCATTTTACTCGCCATTCCACGCGCCTTAAGTTGCCGCCTAGCCCAGTACGCTATCTGAAATAGGAGCTACGTAAATTGAACAAATGTGATAGAATTTCGCTGAATTCTTAAATTAACCATAATATAAAATGATTTAATCGGGTCTTTGTTTGCCCTACCCTAGAAGTTTAATAGTGCATTTTACTCGCCATTTCATGCGCTTTGAGATGCCGCGTAGCCCAATACGCTATCTGAAATACGAGCGACGTAAGAGGAACAAATGTGATAGAATTTCGCTGAATTCTTTTATTAACCATAATGGAAAATGATCTAATCGGGTCTCTGTTCGCCCTAGCCTGGAAGTTTACTAGTGCATTTGATTCGCCATTTCATGCTCTTTGAGATGCCGCTTAGCCGAATACGCTAACTGAAATAGGAGCGACGGAAATTGAACAAATGAGATAGAATTTCCCTGAAATCTTATATTAAACAAAATATAAAATGATCTAATCGAGTGCCTGATTGCCCTATCATAGAAGTTTAGTAGTGCATTTTACTCGCCATTCCACGTGCTTTAAGATGCCGCCTAGCCCAGTACGCTATCTGAAATAGGAGCGACGTAACTTGAACAAATGCGATAGAATTTTGCTGAATTCTTAAATTAACCATAATATAAAATGATCTAATCGGGTCTCTGTTTGCCCTACCCTAGAAGTTTAATAGTGCATTTCACTCGTCACTTCATGCGTTTTGTGATGCCGCTAAGCACAATAAGCTATCTGTAATAGGAGCGACGTAAATTGAGCAAATGTGATAGAACTTCGCTGAATTCTTTTATTAACCAAAATGTAAAATGATCTAATCGGGTCTCTGTTCGCCCTCGCCTAGAAGTTTAATAGTGCATTTTATTCGCCATTTCATGCGCTTTGAGATGCCGCTTAGCCCAATACGCTATCTGAAATAGCAGCGACGTAAATTAAACAAATGTGATAGAATGTCCCTGAAATCTTATATTAAACAAAATGTAAAATGATCTAATCGGGTCTCTGATTGCCCTATCATAGGAGTTTAAGAGTGCATTTTACTCGCCATTTCTTGCGCTTTGAGATGCCGCATAGCCCAATACGCTATCTGAAATATCAGCGACGTAAATTGAACAAATGTGATAGAATTTCGCTGAATTCTTTTATTAAACAAAATATAAAATGATCTAATCGAGTCTCTGATTGCCCTATCATAGAAGTTTAATAGTGCATTTTACTCGCCATTTCATGCGCTTTGAGATGCCACTTAGCCCAATACGCTATCTGCAATAGGAGCGACGTAAGTTGAACAAATGTGATAGAATTTCGCTGAATTCTTTTATTAACCATAATGTAAAGTGATCTAATCGGGTCTCTGTTCGCCCCCGCCTAGAAGTTTAATAGTGCATTTTATTCGCCATTTCATGCGCTTTGAGATGCCGCTTAGCCCAATACGCTATCAGAAATAGGAGCGAAATAAATTGAACAAATGTGATAGAATTTCACTGAATTCTTATATTAACCAAAATATAAAATGATCTAATCAGGTCTCTGATTGCCCTAGCATAGAAGCTTAATAGTGCATTTTACTCGCCATTCCGCGCGCTTTAGGATGCCGCCTAGCCCAGTACGCTATCTGAAAGAGGAGCGACGTAAGTTGAACAAATGTGATAGAATTACGCTGAATTCTTAAATTAACCATAATATAAAATGAGCTAATCGGGTCTCTGTTTGCCCTACCCTAGAAGTTTAATAGTGCATTTCACTCGTCACTTCATGCGCTTTGAGATGCCGCTAAGCCCAATAAGCTATCTGAAATAGGAGCGACGTAAATTGAAGAAATGAGAAAGAATTATGCTGAATTCTTAAATTGACCATAATATAAAATGATCTAATCGGGTCTCTGTTTGCCCTACCCTAGAAGTTTAATATTGCATTTCACTCGCCATTTCATGCGCTTTGAGGTGCCGCTTAGCCCAATATGCTATCTGAAATAGGAGCGACGTAAATTGAACAAATGTGATAGAATTAAGCTGAAATCTTATATAAAACAAAATATAAAATGATCTAATCGGGTCTCTGATTGCCCTATCATGCAAGATTAGTTGTGCATTTTACTCACCCTTCCACGCGCTTTAAGATGCCGCCTAGCCCAGTACGCTATCTGAAATAGGAGCGACGTAAATTGAACAAATGTTATAGAATTTTGCTGAATTCTTAAATTAACCATAATATAAAATGATCTAATCGGGTCTCTGTTTGCCCTACCCTAGAAGTTTAGTAGTGCATTTTACTCGCCCTTCCACGCGCTTTAAGATGCCGCCTAGCCCTGTACGCTATCTGAAATAGGAGCGACGTAAGTTGAACAAATGTGATAGAATTACGCTGAATTCTTATATTAACCGTAATATAAAATGATCTAATCGGGTATATGTTTGCCTTACCCTAGAAGTTTAATAGTGCATTTTAATCGCCATTTCATGCGCTTTGAGATGCCGCTTAGCCCAATACGCAATCTGAAATAGGAGCGACGTAAATTGAACAAAAGTGATACAATTTCGCTGAATTCTTATATTAACCAAAATATAAAATGATCTAATCAGGTCTCTGATTGCCCTATCATAGAAGTTCAATAGTGCATTTTACTCGCCATTTCATGCGCTTTGAGATGCCGCTTAGCCCAATACGCTGTCTGAAATAGGAGCGACGTAAATTGAACAAATGTGATAGAATTTCGGTGAATTCTTATATTAACCAAAATATAAAATGATCTAATCGGGTCTCTGATTGCCCTATCATAGAAGTTTAACAGTGCATTTTACTCGCCATTCCTCGCGTTTTAAGATGCCGCGAAGCCCAGTACGCTAGCTGAAATAAGAACGACGTAAATTGAAAAAATGTGATAGAATTTTGCTGAATTCTTAAATTAACCATTATATAAAATGATCTAATCGGGTCTCTGTTTGCCCTACCCTAGAAGTTTAATAGTGCAGTTTACTCGCCATTTCATGCACTTTGAGATGCTGCTTAGCCCAATACGCTAACTGAAATAGGAGCGACGTAAATTGAACAAATGTGATAGAATTTCACTGAATTCTTATATTAACCAAAATATAAAATGATCTAATCGGGTCTCTGATAGCCCTATCATAGAAGTTTAATAGTGCATTTTACTCGCCATTCCACGCGCTTTAAGATGCCGCCTAGCCCAGTACGCTATCTGAAAGAGGAGCGACGTAAGTTGAACAAATGTGATAGAATTACGCTGAATTCTTATATTAACCGTAATATAAAATGATCTAATCGGGTCTCTGTTTGCCTTATCCTAGAAGTTTAATAGTGCATTTTACTCGCCATTTCATGCGCATTGAGGTGCCGCTTAGCCCAATACGCTATCTGAAATAGGAGCGACGTAAGTTGAACAAATGTGATAGAATTACGCTGAATTCTTATATTAACCAAATATGAAATGATCTAATCGGGTCTCTGATACCCCTATCATAGAAGTTTAATAGTGCATTTTACTCGCCATTCCACGCGCTTTAAGATGCCGCCTAGCCCAGTACGCTATCTGAAAGAGCAGCGACGTAAGTTGAACAAATGTGACAGAATTTCCCTGAAATGTTATATTAAACAAAATATAAAATGATCTAATCGGGTCTCTGATTGCCCTATCATAGAAGTTTAATAGTGCATTTTACTCGCCTTTCCACGCGCTTTAAGATGCCGCCTAGCCCAGTACGCTATCTGAAATAGGAACGACGTAAATTGAACAGATGTGATAGAATTTTGCTGACTTCTTAAATTAATAATAATATAAAATGATCTAATCGGGTCTCTGTTTGCCCTACCCTAGAAGTTTAATAGTGCATTTTACTCGCCATTTCATGCGCTTTCAGATGCCGCTTAGCCCAATACGCTATCTTTAATAGGAGCGACGTAAATTGAACAAATGTGATAGAATTTCGCTGAATTCTTATATTAACCAAAATATAAAATGATCTAATCGGGTCTCTGTTTGCCCTACCCTAGAAGTTTAATAGTGCATTTTACTCGCCATTTCTCGCGCTTTGAGATGCCGCTTAGCCCAATACGCTATCTGAAATATCAGCGACGTAAATTGAACAAATCTGAGAGAATTTCGCTGAATTCTTAATTAACTATAATATAAAATGATCTTATCGGGTCTCTGTTTGCACTACCCTAGAAGTTTAATAGTGCATTTTACTCGACATTTCTTGCGCTTTGAGATGCCGCTTAGTCCAATACGCTATCTGAAATATCAGCGACGTAAATTGAACAAATGTGAGAGAATTTCGCTGAATTCTTATATTAACCAAAATATAAAATGATCTAATCGGGTCTCTGATTACCCTATCATAGAAGTTTAATAGTGCATTTTACTCGCCTTTCCACGCGCTTTAAGATGCCGCCTAGCCCAGTACGCTATCTGAAATAGGAACGACGTAAATTGAACAGATGTGATAGAATTTTGCTGAATTCTTAAATTAACCATAATATAAAATGATCTAGTCGGGTCTCTGATTACCCTACCCTAGAAGTTTAATAGTGCATTTTACTCGCCATTCCACGCGCTTTAAGATGCCGCCTAGCCCAGTACGCTATCTGAAATAGGAGCTACGTAAGTTGAACAAATGTCACAGAATTACGCTGAATTCTTATATTAACCTTAATGTAAAATGATCTAATCGGGTCTTTCTTCGACCAACCCTAGAAGTTTAATAGTGCATTTCACTCGTCACTTCAAGCGCTTTGAGATGCCGCTAAGCACAATAAGCTATCTGTAATAGGAGCGACGTAAATTGAACAAATGTGATAGAATTTCGCTGAATTCTTTTATTAACCATAATGTAAAATGATCTAATCGGGTCTCTGTTCGCCCTCGCCTAGAAGTTTAATAGTGCATTTTATTCGCCATTTCATGCGCTTTGAGATGCCGCTTAGCCCAATACGCTATCAGAAATAGGAGCGAAATAAATTGAACAAATGTGATAGAATTTCACTGAATTCTTATATTAACCAAAATATAAAATGATCTAATCAGGTCTCTGATTGCCCTAGCATAGAAGCTTAATAGTGCATTTTACTCGCCATTCCGCGCGCTTTAGGCTGCCGCCTAGCCCAATACGCTATCTGAAATAGGAGCGACGTAAATTGAACAAATGTGATAGAATTTCGCTGAATTCTTAAATTAACCATAATATAAAATGATTTAATCGGGTCTTTGTTTGCCCTACCCTAGAAGTTTAATAGTGGATTTTACTCGCCATTTCATGCGCTTTGAGATGCCGCTTAGCCCAATACGCTATCTGAAATACGAGCGACGTAAGTTGAACAAATGTGATAGAATTTCGCTGAATTCTTTTATTAACCATAATGTAAAATGATCTTATCGGGTCTCTGTTTGCCCTACCCTAGAAGTTTAATAGTGCATTTTACTCGCCATTTCATGCGCTTTGAGATGCCGCTTAGCCCAATACGCTATCTGAAATACGAGCGACGTAAGAGGAACAAATGTGATAGAATTTCGCTGAATTCTTTTATTAACCATAATGTAAAATGATCTAATCGGGTCTCTGTTCGCCCTAGCCTAGAAGTTTACTAGTGCATTTTATTCGCCATTTCATGCTCTTTGAGATGCCGCTTAGCCGAATACGCTAACTGAAATAGGAGCGACGTAAATTGAACAAATGAGATAGAATTTCCCTGAAATCTTATATTAACCAAAATATAAAATGATCTAATCGGGTCTCTGATTGCCCTATCATAGAAGTTTAACAGTGCATTTTACTCGCCATTCCTCGCGTTTTAAGATGCCGCCAAGCCCAGTACGCTAGCTGAAATAAGAACGACGTAAATTGAAAAAATGTGATAGAATTTTGCTGAATTCTTAAATTAACCATTATATAAAATGATCTAATCGGGTCTCTGTTTGCCCTACCCTAGAAGTTTAATAGTGCAGTTTACTCGCCATTTCATGCACTTTGAGATGCTGCTTAGCCCAATACGCTAACTGAAATAGGAGGGACGTAAATTGAACAAATGTGATAGAATTTCGCTGAATTCTTATATTAACCAAAATATAAAATGACCTAATCGGGTCTCTGATAGCCCTATCATAGAAGTTTAATAGTGCATTTTACTCGCCATTCCACGCGCTTTAAGATGCCGCCTAGCCCAGTACGCTATCTGAAAGAGGAGCGACGTAAGTTGAACAAATGTGATAGAATTACGCTGAATTCTTATATTAACCGTAATATAAAATGATCTAATCGGGTCTCTGTTTGCCTTATCCTAGAAGTTTAATAGTGCATTTTACTCGCCATTTCATACGCATTGAGGTGCCGCTTAGCCCAATACGCTATCTGAAATAGGAGCGACGTAAGTTGAACAAATGTGATAGAATTACGCTGAATTCTTATATTAACCGTAATATAAAATGATCTAATCGGGTCTCTGTTTGCCCTACCCTAGAAGTTTAATAGTGCATTTTACTCGTCATTTCATGCGCTTTGAGATGCCGCATATCCCAATACGCTATCTGAAATAGGAACGACGTAAATTGAACAAATGTGATAGAATTTTTCTGAATTCTTAAATTAACCATAATATAAAATGATCTAATCGGGTCTCTGTTTGCCCTACCCTTGATGTTTAATAGTGCATTTTACTCGCCATTCCACGCGCTTTATGATGCAGCCTAGCCCAGTACGCTATCTGAAATAGGAGCGACGTAAATTGAACAAATGTGTTAGAATTTCACTGAATTCTTATATTAACCAAAATATGAAATGATCTAATCGGGTCTCTGATACCCCTATCATAGAAGTTTAATAGTGCATTTTACTCGCCATTCCACGCGCTTTAAGATGCCGCCTAGCCCAGTACGCTATCTGAAAGAGGAGCGACGTAAGTTGAACAAATGTGACAGAATTTCCCTGAAATGTTATATTAAACAAAATATAAAATGATCTAATCGGGTCTCTGATTGCCCTATCATAGAAGTTTAATAGTGCATTTTACTCGCCTTTCCACGCGCTTTAAGATGCCGCCTAGCCCAGTACGCTATCTGAAATAGGAACGACGTAAATTGAACAGATGTGATAGAATTTTGCTGACTTCTTAAATTAATAATAATATAAAATTATCTAATCGGGTCTCTGTTTGCCCTACCCTAGAAGTTTAATAGTGCATTTTACTCGCCATTTCATGCGCTTTCAGATGCCGCTTAGCCCAATACGCTATCTTTAATAGGAGCGACGTAAATTGAACAAATGTGATAGAATTTCGCTGAATTCTTATATTAACCAAAATATAAAATGACCTAATCGGGTCTCTGATTGCTCTATCATAGTAGTTTAGTAGTGCATTTTACTCGCCATTCCACGCGCTTTAAGATACCGCCTAGCCGAGTGCGCTATCTGAAATAGGAGCGACGTAAGTTGAACAAATGTGATAGAATTTCCCTGAATTCTTATATGAACCTTAATGTAAAATGATCTAATCGGGTCTCTGTTCGCCCTACCATAGAAGTCTAATAGTGCATTTCACTCGTCATTTCATGCGCTTTGAGATGCCGCTTAGCCCATTACGCTATCTGAAATAGGAGCGACGTAAATTAAACAAAAGTGATACAATTTCGCTGAATTCTTATATTAACCAAAATATAAAATGATCTAATCAGGTCTCTGATTGCCCTATCATAGAAGTTCAATAGTGCATTTTACTCGCCATTTCATGCGCTTTGAGATGCCGCTTAGCCCAATACGCTATCTGAAATATCAGCGACGTAAATTGAACAAATGTGAGAGAATTTCGCTGAATTCTTATATTAACCAAAATATAAAATGATCTAATCGGGTCTCTGATTGCCCTATCATAGAAGTTTAGTAGTGTATTTTACTCGCCCTTCCACGCGCTTTAAGATGCCGCCTAGCCCAGTACGCTATCTGAAATAGGAACGACGTAAATTGAACAAATGTGATAGAATTTTGCTGACTTCTTAAATTAATCATAATATAAAATGATCTAATCAGGTCTCTGTTTGCCCTCGCCTAGAAGTTTAATAGTGCATTTTATTCGCCATTTCATGCGCTTTAAGATGCCGCTTAGCCCAATACGCTATCTGAAATAGGAGCGACATAAATTGAACAAATGTGATAGAATTTCACTGAATTCTTATATTAACCAAAATGGAAAATGATCTAATCGGGTCTCTGATTGCACTATCATAGAAGTTTAAGAGTGCATTTTACTCGCCATTACTTGCGCTTTGAGATGCCGCATAGCCCAATACGCTATCTGAAATATCAGCGACATAAGTTGAACAAATGTGATAGAATTTCGCTGAATTCTTTTATTAAACAAAATATAAAATGATCTAATCGGGTCTCTGATTGCCCTATCATAGAAGTTTAATAGTGCATTTTACTCGCCATGTCATGCGCTTTGAGATGCCGCTTAGCCCAATACGCTATCTGCAATTGGAGCGACGTAAGTTGAACAAATGTGATAGAATTTCGCTGAATTCTTTTATTAACCATAATGTAAAGTGATCTAATCCGGTCTCTGTTCGCCCTAGCCTAGAAGTTGAATAGCTCATTTTATTCGCCATTTCATGCGCATTGAGATGCCGCTTAGCCCAATACGCTATCAGAAATAGGAGCGAAATAAATTGAACAAATGTGATAGAATTTCACTGAATTCTTATATTAACCAAAATATAAAATGATCTAATCAGGTCTCTGATTGCCCTAGCATAGAAGCTTAATAGTGCATTTTACTCGCCATTCCACGCGCTTTAGGATGCCGCCTAGCCCAATACGCTATCTGAAATAGGAGCGACGTAAATTGAACAAATGTGATAGAATTTCGCTGAATTCTTTTATTAAACAAAATATAAAATGATCTAATCGGGTCTCTGATTGCCCTATCATAGAAGTTTAATAGTGCATTTTACTCGCCATTTCATGCGCTTTGAGATGCCACTTAGCCCAATACGCTATCTGCAATAGGAGCGACGTAAGTTGAACAAATGTGATAGAATTTCGCTGAATTCTTAAATTAACCAGAATATAAAATGATCTAATCCGGTCTCTGTTTGCCCTACCCTAGAAGTTTAATAGTGCATTTTACTCGTCATATCATGCGCTTTGAGATGCCGCATAGCCCAATACGCTATCTGAAATAGGAACGACGTAAATTGAAAAAATGTGATAGAATTTCGCTGAATTCTTAAATTAACCATTATATAAAATGATCTAATCGGGTCTCTGTTTGCCCTACCCTAGAAGTTTAAAAGTGCATTTTACTCGCCATTTCATGCCCTTAGAGATGCCGCTTAGCCCAATACGCTATCTGAAATAGGAGCGACGTAAATTGAACAAATGTGACAGAATTACGCTGCATTCTTATATTAACCGTAATATAAAATGATCTAATCGGGTCTCTGTTTGCCTTATCCTAGAAGTTTAATAGTGCATTTTACTCGCCATTCCACGCGCTTTAAGATGCCGGCTAGCCCAGGAGGCTATCTGAAATAGGAGCTACGTAAGTTGAACAAATGTGACAGAGTTACGCTGAATTCTTATATTAACCGCAATATAAAATGATCTAATCGGGTCTCTGTTTGCCTACCCTAGAAGTTTAGTAGTGCATTCTACTCGCCATGTCTTGCGCTTTGAGATGCAACTTACCCCAATACGCTATCTGAAATAGGAGCGACGTAAATTGAACAAATGTGAGAGAATTTCGCTGAATTCTTATATTAACCAAAACATAAAATGATCTAATCGGGTCTCTGATTGCCCTATCATAGAAGTTTAATATTGCATTTTACTCGCCATTCCACGCGCTTTAAGATCTCGCCTAGCTCAGTACGCTATCTGAAATAGGAGCGTCGAAAGTTGAACAAATGTGATAGAATTACGCTGAATTCTTATATTAACCAAAATATAAAATGATCTAATCGGGTCTCTGATTACCCTATCATAGAAGTTTAATAGTGAATTTTACTCGCCAATCCACGCGCTTTAAGATGCCGCATAGCCCAGTACGCTATCTGAAATAGGAGCGACGTAAACTGAACAAATGTGATAGAATTTTGCTGAATTCTTAAATTAACCATAATATAAAAAGATCTAGTCGGGTCTCTGATTTCCCTACCCTAGAAGTTTAATAGTGCATTTTACTCGCCATTTCATGCGCTTTGAGATGCCGCTTAGCCCAATACGCTATCTGAAATAGGAGCGACGTAAATTGAACAAATGTGATAGAATTTCGCTGAATTCTTATATTAACCAAAATATAAAATGATCTAATCGGGTCTCTGTTTGCCCTACCCTAGAAGTTTAATAGTGCATTTTACTCGCCATTTCTCGCGCTTTGAGATGCCGCTTAGCCCAATACGCTATCCGAAATATCAGCGACGTAAATTGAACAAATCTGAGAGAATTTCGCTGAATTCTTAAATTAACTATAATATAAAATGATCTTATCGGGTCTCTGTTTGCACTACCCTAGAAGTTTAATAGTGCATTTTACTCGACATTTCTTGCGCTTTGAGATGCCGCTTAGTCCAATACGCTATCTGAAATATCAGCGACGTAAATTGAACAAATGTGAGAGAATTTCGCTGAATTCTTATATTAACCAAAATATAAAATGATCTAATCGGGTCTCTGATTACCCTATCATAGAAGTTTAATAGTGCATTTTACTCGCCTTTCCACGCGCTTTAAGATGCCGCCTAGCCCAGTACGCTATCTGAAATAGGAACGACGTAAATTGAACAGATGTGATAGAATTTTGCTGAATTCTTAAATTAACCATAATATAAAATGATCTAGTCGGGTCTCTGATTGCCCTACCCTAGAAGTTTAATAGTGCATTTTACTCGCCATTCCACGCGCTTTAAGATGCCGCCTAGCCCAGTGCGCTACCTGAAATAGGAGCGACGTAAGTTGAACAAATGTGATAGAATTACGCTGAATTCTTATATTAACCGTAATATAAAATGATCTAATCGGGTCTCTGTTTGCCCTACCCTAGAAGTTTAATAGTGCATTTTACTCGCCATTTCATGCGCTTTGAGATGCCGCTTAGCCCAATACCCAATCTGAAATAGGAGCGACGTAAATTGAACAAATGTGATAGAATTTCGCTGAATTCTTAAATTAACCATAATATAAAATGATCTAATGGGGTCTTTGATTGCCCTACCCTAGAAGATTAATAGTGCATTTCACTCGCCATTTAATGCGCTTTGAGATGCCGCTTGGCCCAATACGCTATCTGACATAGGAGCGACGTAAATTGAACAAATGTGATAGAATTTCGCTGGATTCTTATATTAACCAAAATATAAAATGATCTAATCGGGTCTCTGATTGCCCTATCATAGAAGTTTAATAGTGCATTTTACTCGCCATTCCACGCGCTTTAAGTTGCCGCCTAGCCCAGTACGCTATCTGAAATAGGAGCTACGTAAATTGAACAAATGTGATAGAATTTCGCTGAATTCTTAAATTAACCATAATATAAAATGATTTAATCGGGTCTTTGTTTGCCCTACCCTAGAAGTTTAATAGTGCATTTTACTCGCCATTTCATGCGCTTTGAGATGCCGCGTAGCCCAATACGCTATCTGAAATACGAGCGACGTAAGAGGAACAAATGTGATAGAATTTCGCTGAATTCTTTTATTAACCATAATGGAAAATGATCTAATCGGGTCTCTGTTCGCCCTAGCCTGGAAGTTTACTAGTGCATTTTATTCGCCATTTCATGCTCTTTGAGATGCCGCTTAGCCGAATACGCTAACTGAAATAGGAGCGACGGAAATTGAACAAATGAGATAGAATTTCCCTGAAATCTTATATTAAACAAAATATAAAATGATCTAATCGAGTGCCTGATTGCCCTATCATAGAAGTTTAGTAGTGCATTTTACTCGCCATTCCACGTGCTTTAAGATGCCGCCTAGCCCAGTACGCTATCTGAAATAGGAGCGACGTAACTTGAACAATTGTGATAGAATTTTGCTGAATTCTTAAATTAACCATAATATAAAATGATCTAATCGGGTCTCTGTTTGCCCTACCCTAGAAGTTTAATAGTGCATTTCACTCGTCACTTCATGCGTTTTGTGATGCCGCTAAGCACAATAAGCTATCTGTAATAGGAGCGACGTAAATTGAGCAAATGTGATAGAATGTCGCTGAATTCTTTTATTAACCAAAATGTAAAATGATCTAATCGGGTCTCTGTTCGCCCTCGCCTAGAAGTTTAATAGTGCATTTTATTCGCCATTTCATGCGCTTTGAGATGCCGCTTAGCCCAATACGCTATCTGAAATAGCAGCGACGTAAATTAAACAAATGTGATAGAATGTCCCTGAAATCTTATATTAAACAAAATGTAAAATGATCTAATCGGGTCTCTGATTGCCCTATCATAGGAGTTTAAGAGTGCATTTTACTCGCCATTTCTTGCGCTTTGAGATGCCGCATAGCCCAATACGCTATCTGAAATATCAGCGACGTAAATTGAACAAATGTGATAGAATTTCGCTGAATTCTTTTATTAAACAAAATATAAAATGATCTAATCGAGTCTCTGATTGCCCTATCATAGAAGTTTAATAGTGCATTTTACTCGCCATTTCATGCGCTTTGAGATGCCACTTAGCCCAATACGCTATCTGCAATAGGAGCGACGTAAGTTGAAGTAATGTGATAGAATTTCGCTGAATTCTTTTATTAACCATAATGTAAAGTGATCTAATCGGGTCTCTGTTCGCCCCCGCCTAGAAGTTTAATAGTGCATTTTATTCGCCATTTCATGCGCTTTGAGATGCCGCTTAGCCCAATACGCTATCAGAAATAGGAGCGAAATAAATTGAACAAATGTGATAGAATTTCACTGTATTCTTATATTAACCAAAATATAAAATGATCTAATCAGGTCTCTGATTGCCCTAGCATAGAAGCTTAATAGTGCATTTTACTCGCCATTCCGCGCGCTTTAGGATGCCGCCTAGCCCAGTACGCAATCTGAAAGAGGAGCGACGTAAGTTGAACAAATGTGATAGAATTACGCTGAATTCTTAAATTAACCATAATATAAAATGAGCTAATCGGGTCTCTGTTTGCCCTACCCTAGAAGTTTAATAGTGCATTTCACTCGTCACTTCATGCGCTTTGAGATGCCGCTAAGCCCAATAAGCTATCTGAAATAGGAGCGACGTAAATTGAAGAAATGAGAAAGAATTATGCTGAATTCTTAAATTGACCATAATATAAAATGATCTAATCGGGTCTCTGTTTGCCCTACCCTAGAAGTTTAATATTGCATTTCACTCGCCATTTCATGCGCTTTGAGGTGCCGCTTAGCCCAATATGCTATCTGAAATAGGAGCGACGTAAATTGAACAAATGTGATAGAATTAACCTGAAATCTTATATAAAACAAAATATAAAATGATCTAATCGGGTCTCTGATTGCCCTATCATGCAAGATTAGTTGTGCATTTTACTCACCCTTCCACGCGCTTTAAGATGCCGCCTAGCCCAGTACGCTATCTGAAATAGGAGCGACGTAAATTGAACAAATGTTATAGAATTTTGCTGAATTCTTAAATTAACCATACTATAAAATGATCTAATCGGGTCTCTGTTTGCCCTACCCTAGAAGTTTAGTAGTGCATTTTACTCGCCCTTCCACGCGCTTTAAGATGCCGCCTAGCCCAGTACGCTATCTGAAATAGGAGCGACGTAAGTTGAACAAATGTGATAGAATTACGCTGAATTCTTATATTAACCGTAATATAAAATGATCTAATCGGGTATATGTTTGCCTTACCCTAGAAGTTTAATAGTGCATTTTAATCGCCATTTCATGGGCTTTGAGATGCCGCTTAGCCCAATACGCAATCTGAAATAGGAGCGACGTAAATTGAACAAAAGTGATACAATTTCGCTGAATTCTTATATTAACCAAAATATAAAATGATCTAATCAGGTCTCTGATTGCCCTATCATAGAAGTTCAATAGTGCATTTTACTCGCCATTTCATGCGCTTTGAGATGCCGCTTAGCCCAATACGCTGTCTGAAATAGGAGCGACGTAAATTGAACAAATGTGATAGAATTTCGGTGAATTCTTATATTAACCAAAATATAAAATGATCTAATCGGGTCTCTGATTGCCCTATCATAGAAGTTTAACAGTGCATTTTACTCGCCATTCCTCGCGTTTTAAGATGCCGCGAAGCCCAGTACGCTAGCTGAAATAAGAACGACGTAAATTGAAAAAATGTGATAGAATTTTGCTGAATTCTTAAATTAACCATTATATAAAATGATCTAATCGGGTCTCTGTTTGCCCTACCCTAGAAGTTTAATAGTGCAGTTTACTCGCCATTTCATGCACTTTGAGATGCTGCTTAGCCCAATACGCTAACTGAAATAGGAGGGACGTAAATTGAACAAATGTGATAGAATTTCGCTGAATTCTTATATTAACCAAAATATAAAATGACCTAATCGGGTCTCTGATAGCCCTATCATAGAAGTTTAATAGTGCATTTTACTCGCCATTCCACGCGCTTTAAGATGCCGCCTAGCCCAGTACGCTATCTGAAAGAGGAGCGACGTAAGTTGAACAAATGTGATAGAATTACGCTGAATTCTTATATTAACCGTAATATAAAATGATCTAATCGGGTCTCTGTTTGCCTTATCCTAGAAGTTTAATAGTGCATTTTACTCGCCATTTCATACGCATTGAGGTGCCGCTTAGCCCAATACGCTATCTGAAATAGGAGCGACGTAAGTTGAACAAATGTGATAGAATTACGCTGAATTCTTATATTAACCGTAATATAAAATGATCTAATCGGGTCTCTGTTTGCCCTACCCTAGAAGTTTAATAGTGCATTTTACTCGTCATTTCATGCGCTTTGAGATGCCGCATAGCCCAATACGCTATCTGAAATAGGAACGACGTAAATTGAACAAATGTGATAGAATTTTTCTGAATTCTTAAATTAACCATAATATAAAATGATCTAATCGGGTCTCTGTTTGCCCTACCCTTGAAGTTTAATAGTGCATTTTACTCGCCATTCCACGCGCTTTATGATGCAGCCTAGCCCAGTACGCTATCTGAAATAGGAGCGACGTAAATTGAACAAATGTGTTAGAATTTCACTGAATTCTTATATTAACCAAAATATGAAATGATCTAATCGGGTCTCTGATACCCCTATCATAGAAGTTTAATAGTGCATTTTACTCGCCATTCCACGCGCTTTAAGATGCCGCCTAGCCCAGTACGCTATCTGAAAGAGGAGCGACGTAAGTTGAACAAATGTGACAGAATTTCCCTGAAATGTTATATTAAACAAAATATAAAATGATCTAATCGGGTCTCTGATTGCCCTATCATAGAAGTTTAATAGTGCATTTTACTCGCCTTTCCACGCGCTTTAAGATGCCGCCTAGCCCAGTACGCTATCTGAAATAGGAACGACGTAAATTGAACAGATGTGATAGAATTTTGCTGACTTCTTAAATTAATAATAATATAAAATTATCTAATCGGGTCTCTGTTTGCCCTACCCTAGAAGTTTAATAGTGCATTTTACTCGCCATTTCATGCGCTTTCAGATGCCGCTTAGCCCAATACGCTATCTTTAATAGGAGCGACGTAAATTGAACAAATGTGATAGAATTTCGCTGAATTCTTATATTAACCAAAATATAAAATGACCTAATCGGGTCTCTGATTGCTCTATCATAGTAGTTTAGTAGTGCATTTTACTCGCCATTCCACGCGCTTTAAGATACCGCCTAGCCGAGTGCGCTATCTGAAATAGGAGCGACGTAAGTTGAACAAATGTGATAGAATTTCCCTGAATTCTTATATGAACCTTAATGTAAAATGATCTAATCGGGTCTCTGTTCGCCCTACCATAGAAGTCTAATAGTGCATTTCACTCGTCATTTCATGCGCTTTGAGACGCCGCTTAGCCCATTACGCTATCTGAAATAGGAGCGACGTAAATTAAACAAAAGTGATACAATTTCGCTGAATTCTTATATTAACCAAAATATAAAATGATCTAATCAGGTCTCTGATTGCCCTATCATAGAAGTTCAATAGTGCATTTTACTCGCCATTTCATGCGCTTTGAGATGCCGCTTAGCCCAATACGCTATCTGAAATATCAGCGACGTAAATTGAACAAATGTGAGAGAATTTCGCTGAATTCTTATATTAACCAAAATATAAAATGATCTAATCGGGTCTCTGATTGCCCTATCATAGAAGTTTAGTAGTGTATTTTACTCGCCCTTCCACGCGCTTTAAGATGCCGCCTAGCCCAGTACGCTATCTGAAATAGGAACGACGTAAATTGAACAAATGTGATAGAATTTTGCTGACTTCTTAAATTAATCATAATATAAAATGATCTAATCAGGTCTCTGTTTGCCCTCGCCTAGAAGTTTAATAGTGCATTTTATTCGCCATTTCATGCGCTTTAAGATGCCGCTTAGCCCAATACGCTATCAGAAATAGGAGCGAAATAAATTGAACAAATGTGATAGAATTTCACTGAATTCTTATATTAACCAAAATGGAAAATGATCTAATCGGGTCTCTGATTGCACTATCATAGAAGTTTAAGAGTGCATTTTACTCGCCATTACTTGCGCTTTGAGATGCCGCATAGCCCAATACGCTATCTGAAATATCAGCGACATAAGTTGAACAAATGTGATAGAATTTCGCTGAATTCTTTTATTAAACAAAATATAAAATGATCTAATCGAGTCTCTGATTGCCCTATCATAGAAGTTTAATAGTGCATTTTACTCGCCATTTCATGCGCTTTGAGATGCCGCTTAGCCCAATACGCTATCTGCAATTGGAGCGACGTA
Source organism: Macropis europaea (assembly GCA_916610135.2). Lineage (NCBI taxonomy): Eukaryota > Metazoa > Arthropoda > Insecta > Hymenoptera > Melittidae > Macropis > Macropis europaea. The sequence continues at coordinate 25,216 of CAKAJE020000720.1, forward strand.
AGTTGAACAAATGTGATAGAATTTCGCTGAATTCTTTTATTAACCATAATGTAAAGTGATCTAATCCGGTCTCTGTTCGCCCTAGCCTAGAAGTTGAATAGCTCATTTTATTCGCCATTTCATGCGCATTGAGATGCCGCTTAGCCCAATACGCTATCAGAAATAGGAGCGAAATAAATTGAACAAATGTGATAGAATTTCACTGAATTCTTATATTAACCAAAATATAAAATGATCTAATCAGGTCTCTGATTGCCCTAGCATAGAAGCTTAATAGTGCATTTTACTCGCCATTCCACGCGCTTTAGGATGCCGCCTAGCCCAATACGCTATCTGAAATAGGAGCGACGTAAATTGAACAAATGTGATAGAATTTCGCTGAATTCTTTTATTAAACAAAATATAAAATGATCTAATCGGGTCTCTGATTGCCCTATCATAGAAGTTTAATAGTGCATTTTACTCGCCATTTCATGCGCTTTGAGATGCCACTTAGCCCAATACGCTATCTGCAATAGGAGCGACGTAAGTTGAACAAATGTGATAGAATTTCGCTGAATTCTTAAATTAACCATAATATAAAATGATCTAATCCGGTCTCTGTTTGCCCTACCCTAGAAGTTTAATAGTGCATTTTACTCGTCATATCATGCGCTTTGAGATGCCGCATAGCCCAATACGCTATCTGAAATAGGAACGACGTAAATTGAACAAATGTGATAGAATTTCGCTGAATTCTTAAATTAACCATTATATAAAATGATCTAATCGGGTCTCTGTTTGCCCTACCCTAGAAGTTTAAAAGTGCATTTTACTCGCCATTTCATGCCCTTAGAGATGCCGCTTAGCCCAATACGCTATCTGAAATAGGAGCGACGTAAATTGAACAAATGTGACAGAATTACGCTGCATTCTTATATTAACCGTAATATAAAATGATCTAATCGGGTCTCTGTTTGCCTTATCCTAGAAGTTTAATAGTGCATTTTACTCGCCATTCCACGCGCTTTAAGATGCCGGCTAGCCCAGGACGCTATCTGAAATAGGAGCTACGTAAGTTGAACAAATGTGACAGAGTTACGCTGAATTCTTATATTAACCGCAATATAAAATGATCTAATCGGGTCTCTGTTTGCCTACCCTAGAAGTTTAGTAGTGCATTCTACTCGCCATGTCTTGCGCTTTGAGATGCAACTTACCCCAATACGCTATCTGAAATAGGAGCGACGTAAATTGAACAAATGTGAGAGAATTTCGCTGAATTCTTATATTAACCAAAACATAAAATGATCTAATCGGGTCTCTGATTGCCCTATCATAGAAGTTTAATATTGCATTTTACTCGCCATTCCACGCGCTTTAAGATCTCGCCTAGCTCAGTACGCTATCTGAAATAGGAGCGTCGAAAGTTGAACAAATGTGATACAATTACGCTGAATTCTTATATTAACCAAAATATAAAATGATCTAATCGGGTCTCTGATTACCCTATCATAGAAGTTTAATAGTGAATTTTACTCGCCAATCCACGCGCTTTAAGATGCCGCATAGCCCAGTACGCTATCTGAAATAGGAGCGACGTAAACTGAACAAATGTGATAGAATTTTGCTGAATTCTTAAATTAACCATAATATAAAAAGATCTAGTCGGGTCTCTGATTTCCCTACCCTAGAAGTTTAATAGTGCATTTTACTCGCCATTTCATGCGCTTTGAGATGCCGCTTAGCCCAATACGCTATCTGAAATAGGAGCGACGTAAATTGAACAAATGTGATAGAATTTCGCTGAATTCTTATATTAACCAAAATATAAAATGATCTAATCGGGTCTCTGTTTGCCCTACCCTAGAAGTTTAATAGTGCATTTTACTCGCCATTTCTCGCGCTTTGAGATGCCGCTTAGCCCAATACGCTATCTGAAATATCAGCGACGTAAATTGAACAAATCTGAGAGAATTTCGCTGAATTCTTAAATTAACTATAATATAAAATGATCTTATCGGGTCTCTGTTTGCACTACCCTAGAAGTTTAATAGTGCATTTTACTCGACATTTCTTGCGCTTTGAGATGCCGCTTAGTCCAATACGCTATCTGAAATATCAGCGACGTAAATTGAACAAATGTGAGAGAATTTCGCTGAATTCTTATATTAACCAAAATATAAAATGATCTAATCGGGTCTCTGATTACCCTATCATAGAAGTTTAATAGTGCATTTTACTCGCCTTTCCACGCGCTTTAAGATGCCGCCTAGCCCAGTACGCTATCTGAAATAGGAACGACGTAAATTGAACAGATGTGATAGAATTTTGCTGAATTCTTAAATTAACCATAATATAAAATGATCTAGTCGGGTCTCTGATTACCCTACCCTAGAAGTTTAATAGTGCATTTTACTCGCCATTCCACGCGCTTTAAGATGCCGCCTAGCCCAGTACGCTATCTGAAATAGGAGCTACGTAAGTTGAACAAATGTCACAGAATTACGCTGAATTCTTATATTAACCTTAATGTAAAATGATCTAATCGGGTCTTTCTTCGACCAACCCTAGAAGTTTAATAGTGCATTTCACTCGTCACTTCAAGCGCTTTGAGATGCCGCTAAGCACAATAAGCTATCTGTAATAGGAGCGACGTAAATTGAACAAATGTGATAGAATTTCGCTGAATTCTTTTATTAACCATAATGTAAAATGATCTAATCGGGTCTCTGTTCGCCCTCGCCTAGAAGTTTAATAGTGCATTTTATTCGCCATTTCATGCGCTTTGAGATGCCGCTTAGCCCAATACGCTATCAGAAATAGGAGCGAAATAAATTGAACAAATGTGATAGAATTTCACTGAATTCTTATATTAACCAAAATATAAAATGATCTAATCAGGTCTCTGATTGCCCTAGCATAGAAGCTTAATAGTGCATTTTACTCGCCATTCCGCGCGCTTTAGGCTGCCGCCTAGCCCAATACGCTATCTGAAATAGGAGCGACGTAAATTGAACAAATGTGATAGAATTTCGCTGAATTCTTAAATTAACCATAATATAAAATGATTTAATCGGGTCTTTGTTTGCCCTACCCTAGAAGTTTAATAGTGGATTTTACTCGCCATTTCATGCGCTTTGAGATGCCGCTTAGCCCAATACGCTATCTGAAATACGAGCGACGTAAGTTGAACAAATGTGATAGAATTTCGCTGAATTCTTTTATTAACCATAATGTAAAATGATCTTATCGGGTCTCTGTTTGCCCTACCCTAGAAGTTTAATAGTGCATTTTACTCGCCATTTCATGCGCTTTGAGATGCCGCTTAGCCCAATACGCTATCTGAAATACGAGCGACGTAAGAGGAACAAATGTGATAGAATTTCGCTGAATTCTTTTATTAACCATAATGTAAAATGATATAATCGGGTCTCTGTTCGCCCTAGCCTAGAAGTTTACTAGTGCATTTTATTCGCCATTTCATGCTCTTTGAGATGCCGCTTAGCCGAATACGCTAACTGAAATAGGAGCGACGTAAATTGAACAAATGAGATAGAATTTCCCTGAAATCTTATATTAACCAAAATATAAAATGATCTAATCGGGTCTCTGATTGCCCTATCATAGAAGTTTAACAGTGCATTTTACTCGCCATTCCTCGCGTTTTAAGATGCCGCCAAGCCCAGTACGCTAGCTGAAATAAGAACGACGTAAATTGAAAAAATGTGATAGAATTTTGCTGAATTCTTAAATTAACCATTATATAAAATGATCTAATCGGGTCTCTGTTTGCCCTACCCTAGAAGTTTAATAGTGCAGTTTACTCGCCATTTCATGCACTTTGAGATGCTGCTTAGCCCAATACGCTAACTGAAATAGGAGGGACGTAAATTGAACAAATGTGATAGAATTTCGCTGAATTCTTATATTAACCAAAATATAAAATGACCTAATCGGGTCTCTGATAGCCCTATCATAGAAGTTTAATAGTGCATTTTACTCGCCATTCCACGCGCTTTAAGATGCCGCCTAGCCCAGTACGCTATCTGAAAGAGGAGCGACGTAAGTTGAACAAATGTGATAGAATTACGCTGAATTCTTATATTAACCGTAATATAAAATGATCTAATCGGGTCTCTGTTTGCCTTATCCTAGAAGTTTAATAGTGCATTTTACTCGCCATTTCATACGCATTGAGGTGCCGCTTAGCCCAATACGCTATCTGAAATAGGAGCGACGTAAGTTGAACAAATGTGATAGAATTACGCTGAATTCTTATATTAACCATAATATAAAATGATCTAATCGGGTCTCTGTTTGCCCTACCCTAGAAGTTTAATAGTGCATTTTACTCGTCATTTCATGCGCTTTGAGATGCCGCATAGCCCAATACGCTATCTGAAATAGGAACGACGTAAATTGAACAAATGTGATAGAATATTTCTGAATTCTTAAATTAACCATAATATAAAATGATCTAATCGGGTCTCTGTTTGCCCTACCCTTGAAGTTTAATAGTGCATTTTACTCGCCATTCCACGCGCTTTATGATGCAGCCTAGCCCAGTACGCTATCTGAAATAGGAGCGACGTAAATTGAACAAATGTGTTAGAATTTCACTGAATTCTTATATTAACCAAAATATGAAGTGATCTAATCGGGTCTCTGATACCCCTATCATAGAAGTTTAATAGTGCATTTTACTCGCCATTCCACGCGCTTTAAGATGCCGCCTAGCCCAGTACGCTATCTGAAAGAGGAGCGACGTAAGTTGAACAAATGTGACAGAATTTCCCTGAAATGTTATATTAAACAAAATATAAAATGATCTAATCGGGTCTCTGATTGCCCTATCATAGAAGTTTAATAGTGCATTTTACTCGCCTTTCCACGCGCTTTAAGATGCCGCCTAGCCCAGTACGCTATCTGAAATAGGAACGACGTAAATTGAACAGATGTGATAGAATTTTGCTGACTTCTTAAATTAATAATAATATAAAATTATCTAATCGGGTCTCTGTTTGCCCTACCCTAGAAGTTTAATAGTGCATTTTACTCGCCATTTCATGCGCTTTCAGATGCCGCTTAGCCCAATACGCTATCTTTAATAGGAGCGACGTAAATTGAACAAATGTGATAGAATTTCGCTGAATTCTTATATTAACCAAAATATAAAATGACCTAATCGGGTCTCTGATTGCTCTATCATAGTAGTTTAGTAGTGCATTTTACTCGCCATTCCACGCGCTTTAAGATACCGCCTAGCCGAGTGCGCTATCTGAAATAGGAGCGACGTAAGTTGAACAAATGTGATAGAATTTCCCTGAATTCTTATATGAACCTTAATGTAAAATGATCTAATCGGGTCTCTGTTCGCCCTACCATAGAAGTCTAATAGTGCATTTCACTCGTCATTTCATGCGCTTTGAGATGCCGCTTAGCCCATTACGCTATCTGAAATAGGAGCGACGTAAATTAAACAAAAGTGATACAATTTCGCTGAATTCTTATATTAACCAAAATATAAAATGATCTAATCAGGTCTCTGTTTGCCCTCGCCTAGAAGTTTAATAGTGCATTTTATTCGCCATTTCATGCGCTTTAAGATGCCGCTTAGCCCAATACGCTATCAGAAATAGGAGCGAAATAAATTGAACAAATGTGATAGAATTTCACTGAATTCTTATATTAACCAAAATGGAAAATGATCTAATCGGGTCTCTGATTGCACTATCATAGAAGTTTAAGAGTGCATTTTACTCGCCATTACTTGCGCTTTGAGATGCCGCATAGCCCAATACGCTATCTGAAATATCAGCGACATAAGTTGAACAAATGTGATAGAATTTCGCTGAATTCTTTTATTAAACAAAATATAAAATGATCTAATCGAGTCTCTGATTGCCCTATCATAGAAGTTTAATAGTGCATTTTACTCGCCATGTCATGCGCTTTGAGATGCCGCTTAGCCCAATACGCTATCTGCAATTGGAGCGACGTAAGTTGAACAAATGTGATAGAATTTCGCTGAATTCTTTTATTAACCATAATATAAAATGATCTAATCGGGTCTCTGATTGCCCTATCATAGAAGTTTAATAGTGCATTTTACTCGCCATTCCACGCGCTTTAGGATGCCGCCTAGCCCAATACGCTATCTGAAATAGGAGCGACGTAAATTGAACAAATGTGATAGAATTTCGCTGAATTCTTTTATTAAACAAAATATAAAATGATCTAATCGGGTCTCTGATTGCCCTATCATAGAAGTTTAATAGTGCATTTTACTCGCCATTTCATGCGCTTTGAGATGCCACTTAGCCCAATACGCTATCTGCAATAGGAGCGACGTAAGTTGAACAAATGTGATAGAATTTCGCTGAATTCTTAAATTAACCATAATATAAAATGATCTAATCCGGTCTCTGTTTGCCCTACCCTAGAAGTTTAATAGTGCATTTTACTCGTCATATCATGCGCTTTGAGATGCCGCATAGCCCAATACGCTATCTGAAATAGGAACGACGTAAATTGAAAAAATGTGATAGAATTTCGCTGAATTCTTAAATTAACCATTATATAAAATGATCTAATCGGGTCTCTGTTTGCCCTACCCTAGAAGTTTAAAAGTGCATTTTACTCGCCATTTCATGCCCTTAGAGATGCCGCTTAGCCCAATACGCTATCTGAAATAGGAGCGACGTAAATTGAGCAAATGTGACAGAATTACGCTGCATTCTTATATTAACCGTAATATAAAATGATCTAATCGGGTCTCTGTTTGCCTTATCCTAGAAGTTTAATAGTGCATTTTACTCGCCATTCCACGCGCTTTAAGATGCCGGCTAGCCCAGGACGCTATCTGAAATAGGAGCTACGTAAGTTGAACAAATGTGACAGAGTTACGCTGAATTCTTATATTAACCGCAATATAAAATGATCTAATCGGGTCTCTGTTTGCCTACCCTAGAAGTTTAGTAGTGCATTCTACTCGCCATGTCTTGCGCTTTGAGATGCAACTTACCCCAATACGCTATCTGAAATAGGAGCGACGTAAATTGAACAAATGTGAGAGAATTTCGCTGAATTCTTATATTAACCAAAACATAAAATGATCTAATCGGGTCTCTGATTGCCCTATCATAGAAGTTTAATATTGCATTTTACTCGCCATTCCACGCGCTTTAAGATCTCGCCTAGCTCAGTACGCTATCTGAAATAGGAGCGTCGAAAGTTGAACAAATGTGATAGAATTACGCTGAATTCTTATATTAACCAAAATATAAAATGATCTAATCGGGTCTCCGATTACCCTATCATAGAAGTTTAATAGTGAATTTTACTCGCCAATCCACGCGCTTTAAGATGCCGCATAGCCCAGTACGCTATCTGAAATAGGAGCGACGTAAACTGAACAAATGTGATAGAATTTTGCTGAATTCTTAAATTAACCATAATATAAAAAGATCTAGTCGGGTCTCTGATTTCCCTACCCTAGAAGTTTAATAGTGCATTTTACTCGCCATTTCATGCGCTTTGAGATGCCGCTTAGCCCAATACGCTATCTGAAATAGGAGCGACGTAAATTGAACAAATGTGATAGAATTTCGCTGAATTCTTATATTAACCAAAATATAAAATGATCTAATCGGGTCTCTGTTTGCCCTACCCTAGAAGTTTAATAGTGCATTTTACTCGCCATTTCTCGCGCTTTGAGATGCCGCTTAGCCCAATACGCTATCTGAAATATCAGCGACGTAAATTGAACAAATCTGAGAGAATTTCGCTGAATTCTTAAATTAACTATAATATAAAATGATCTTATCGGGTCTCTGTTTGCACTACCCTAGAAGTTTAATAGTGCATTTTACTCGACATTTCTTGCGCTTTGAGATGCCGCTTAGTCCAATACGCTATCTGAAATATCAGCGACGTAAATTGAACAAATGTGAGAGAATTTCGCTGAATTCTTATATTAACCAAAATATAAAATGATCTAATCGCGTCTCTGATTACCCTATCATAGAAGTTTAATAGTGCATTTTACTCGCCTTTCCACGCGCTTTAAGATGCCGCCTAGCCCAGTACGCTATCTGAAATAGGAACGACGTAAATTGAACAGATGTGATAGAATTTTGCTGAATTCTTAAATTAACCATAATATAAAATGATCTAGTCGGGTCTCTGATTACCCTACCCTAGAAGTTTAATAGTGCATTTTACTCGCCATTCCACGCGCTTTAAGATGCCGCCTAGCCCAGTGCGCTACCTGAAATAGGAGCGACGTAAGTTGAACAAATGTGATAGAATTACGCTGAATTCTTATATTAACCGTAATATAAAATGATCTAATCGGGTCTCTGTTTGCCCTACCCTAGAAGTTTAATAGTGCATTTTACTCGCCATTTCATGCGCTTTGAGATGCCGCTTAGCCCAATACCCAATCTGAAATAGGAGCGACGTAAATTGAACAAATGTGATAGAATTTCGCTGAATTCTTAAATTAACCATAATATAAAATGATCTAATGGGGTCTTTGATTGCCCTACCCTAGAAGATTAATAGTGCATTTCACTCGCCATTTAATGCGCTTTGAGATGCCGCTTGGCCCAATACGCTATCTGACATAGGAGCGACGTAAATTGAACAAATGTGATAGAATTTCGCTGAATTCTTATATTAACCAAAATATAAAATGATCTAATCGGGTCTCTGATTGCCCTATCATAGAAGTTTAATAGTGAATTTTACTCGCCAATCCACGCGCTTTAAGATGCCGCATAGCCCAGTACGCTATCTGAAATAGGAGCGACGTAAACTGAACAAATGTGATAGAATTTTGCTGAATTCTTAAATTAACCATAATATAAAAAGATCTAGTCGGGTCTCTGATTTCCCTACCCTAGAAGTTTAATAGTGCATTTTACTCGCCATTTCATGCGCTTTGAGATGCCGCTTAGCCCAATACGCTATCTGAAATAGGAGCGACGTAAATTGAACAAATGTGATAGAATTTCGCTGAATTCTTATATTAACCAAAATATAAAATGATCTAATCGGGTCTCTGTTTGCCCTACCCTAGAAGTTTAATAGTGCATTTTACTCGCCATTTCTCGCGCTTTGAGATGCCGCTTAGCCCAATACGCTATCTGAAATATCAGCGACGTAAATTGAACAAATCTGAGAGAATTTCGCTGAATTCTTAAATTAACTATAATATAAAATGATCTTATCGGGTCTCTGTTTGCACTACCCTAGAAGTTTAATAGTGCATTTTACTCGACATTTCTTGCGCTTTGAGATGCCGCTTAGTCCAATACGCTATCTGAAATATCAGCGACGTAAATTGAACAAATGTGAGAGAATTTCGCTGAATTCTTATATTAACCAAAATATAAAATGATCTAATCGGGTCTCTGATTACCCTATCATAGAAGTTTAATAGTGCATTTTACTCGCCTTTCCACGCGCTTTAAGATGCCGCCTAGCCCAGTACGCTATCTGAAATAGGAACGACGTAAATTGAACAGATGTGATAGAATTTTGCTGAATTCTTAAATTAACCATAATATAAAATGATCTAGTCGGGTCTCTGATTACCCTACCCTAGAAGTTTAATAGTGCATTTTACTCGCCATTCCACGCGCTTTAAGATGCCGCCTAGCCCAGTGCGCTATCTGAAATAGGAGCGACGTAAGTTGAACAAATGTGATAGAATTACGCTGAATTCTTATATTAACCGTAATATAAAATGATCTAATCGGGTCTCTGTTTGCCCTACCCTAGAAGTTTAATAGTGCATTTTACTCGCCATTTCATGCGCTTTGAGATGCCGCTTAGCCCAATACCCAATCTGAAATAGGAGCGACGTAAATTGAACAAATGTGATAGAATTTCGCTGAATTCTTAAATTAACCATAATATAAAATGATCTAATGGGGTCTTTGATTGCCCTACCCTAGAAGATTAATAGTGCATTTCACTCGCCATTTAATGCGCTTTGAGATGCCGCTTGGCCCAATACGCTATCTGACATAGGAGCGACGTAAATTGAACAAATGTGATAGAATTTCGCTGAATTCTTATATTAACCAAAATATAAAATGATCTAATCGGGTCTCTGATTGCCCTATCATAGAAGTTTAATAGTGCATTTTACTCGCCATTCCACGCGCTTTAAGTTGCCGCCTAGCCCAGTACGCTATCTGAAATAGGAGCTACGTAAATTGAACAAATGTGATAGAATTTCGCTGAATTCTTAAATTAACCATAATATAAAATGATTTAATCGGGTCTTTGTTTGCCCTACCCTAGAAGTTTAATAGTGCATTTTACTCGCCATTTCATGCGCTTTGAGATGCCGCGTAGCCCAATACGCTATCTGAAATACGAGCGACGTAAGAGGAACAAATGTGATAGAATTTCGCTGAATTCTTTTATTAAACAAAATATAAAATGATCTAATCGAGTCTCTGATTGCCCTATCATAGAAGTTTAATAGTGCATTTTACTCGCCATTTCATGCGCTTTGAGATGCCACTTAGCCCAATACGCTATCTGCAATAGGAGCGACGTAAGTTGAAGAAATGTGATAGAATTTCGCTGAATTCTTTTATTAACCATAATGTAAAGTGATCTAATCGGGTCTCTGTTCGCCCCCGCCTAGAAGTTTAATAGTGCATTTTATTCGCCATTTCATGCGCTTTGAGATGCCGCTTAGCCCAATACGCTATCAGAAATAGGAGCGAAAGAAATTGAACAAATGTGATAGAATTTCACTGTATTCTTATATTAACCAAAATATAAAATGATCTAATCAGGTCTCTGATTGCCCTAGCATAGAAGCTTAATAGTGCATTTTACTCGCCATTCCGCGCGCTTTAGGATGCCGCCTAGCCCAGTACGCAATCTGAAAGAGGAGCGACGTAAGTTGAACAAATGTGATAGAATTACGCTGAATTCTTAAATTAACCATAATATAAAATGAGCTAATCGGGTCTCTGTTTGCCCTACCCTAGAAGTTTAATAGTGCATTTCACTCGTCACTTCATGCGCTTTGAGATGCCGCTAAGCCCAATAAGCTATCTGAAATAGGAGCGACGTAAATTGAAGAAATGAGAAAGAATTATGCTGAATTCTTAAATTGACCATAATATAAAATGATCTAATCGGGTCTCTGTTTGCCCTACCCTAGAAGTTTAATAGTGCATTTTACTCGCCATTTCATGCGCTTTGAGGTGCCGCTTAGCCCAATATGCTATCTGAAATAGGAGCGACGTAAATTGAACAAATGTGATAGAATTAACCTGAAATCTTATATAAAACAAAATATAAAATGATCTAATCGGGTCTCTGATTGCCCTATCATGCAAGATTAGTTGTGCATTTTACTCACCCTTCCACGCGCTTTAAGATGCCGCCTAGCCCAGTACGCTATCTGAAATAGGAGCGACGTAAATTGAACAAATGTTATAGAATTTTGCTGAATTCTTAAATTAACCATACTATAAAATGATCTAATCGGGTCTCTGTTTGCCCTACCCTAGAAGTTTAGTAGTGCATTTTACTCGCCCTTCCACGCGCTTTAAGATGCCGCCTAGCCCTGTACGCTATCTGAAATAGGAGCGACGTAAGTTGAACAAATGTGATAGAATTACGCTGAATTCTTATATTAACCGTAATATAAAATGATCTAATCGGGTATATGTTTGCCTTACCCTAGAAGTTTAATAGTGCATTTTAATCGCCATTTCATGGGCTTTGAGATGCCGCTTAGCCCAATACGCAATCTGAAATAGGAGCGACGTAAATTGAACAAAAGTGATACAATTTCGCTGAATTCTTATATTAACCAAAATATAAAATGATCTAATCAGGTCTCTGATTGCCCTATCATAGAAGTTCAATAGTGCATTTTACTCGCCATTTCATGCGCTTTGAGATGCCGCTTAGCCGAATACGCTGTCTGAAATAGGAGCGACGTAAATTGAACAAATGTGATAGAATTTCGGTGAATTCTTATATTAACCAAAATATAAAATGATCTAATCGGGTCTCTGATTGCCCTATCATAGAAGTTTAACAGTGCATTTTACTCGCCATTCTTCGCGTTTTAAGATGCCGCGAAGCCCAGTACGCTAGCTGAAATAAGAACGACGTAAATTGAAAAAATGTGATAGAATTTTGCTGAATTCTTAAATTAACCATTATATAAAATGATCTAATCGGGTCTCTGTTTGCCCTACCCTAGAAGTTTAATAGTGCAGTTTACTCGCCATTTCATGCACTTTGAGATGCTGCTTAGCCCAATACGCTAACTGAAATAGGAGCGACGTAAATTGAACAAATGTGATAGAATTTCACTGAATTCTTATATTAACCAAAATATAAAATGATCTAATCGGGTCTCTGATAGCCCTATCATAGAAGTTTAATAGTGCATTTTACTCGCCATTCCACGCGCTTTAAGATGCCGCCTAGCCCAGTACGCTATCTGAAAGAGGAGCGACGTAAGTTGAACAAATGTGATAGAATTACGCTGAATTCTTATATTAACCGTAATATAAAATGATCTAATCGGGTCTCTGTTTGCCTTATCGTAGAAGTTTAATAGTGCATTTTACTCGCCATTTCATACGCATTGAGTTGCCGCTTAGCCCAATACGCTATCTGAAATAGGAGCGACGTAAGTTGAACAAATGTGATAGAATTACGCTGAATTCTTATATTAACCAAAATATGAAATGATCTAATCGGGTCTCTGATACCCCTATCATAGAAGTTTAATAGTGCATTTTACTCGCCATTCCACGCGCTTTAAGATGCCGCCTAGCCCAGTACGCTATCTGAAAGAGCAGCGACGTAAGTTGAACAAATGTGACAGAATTTCCCTGAAATGTTATATTAAACAAAATATAAAATGATCTAATCGGGTCTCTGATTGCCCTATCATAGAAGTTTAATAGTGCATTTTACTCGCCTTTCCACGCGCTTTAAGATGCCGCCTAGCCCAGTACGCTATCTGAAATAGGAACGACGTAAATTGAACAGATGTGATAGAATTTTGCTGACTTCTTAAATTAATAATAATATAAAATGATCTAATCGGGTCTCTGTTTGCCCTACCCTAGAAGTTTAATAGTGCATTTTACTCGCCATTTCATGCGCTTTCAGATGCCGCTTAGCCCAATACGCTATCTTTAATAGGAGCGACGTAAATTGAACAAATGTGATAGAATTTCGCTGAATTCTTATATTAACCAAAATATAAAATGACCTAATCGGGTCTCTGATTGCTCTATCATAGTAGTTTAGTAGTGCATTTTACTCGCCATTCCACGCGCTTTAAGATACCGCCTAGCCGAGTGCGCTATCTGAAATAGGAGCGACGTAAGTTGAACAAATGTGATAGAATTTCCCTGAATTCTTATATGAACCTTAATGTAAAATGATCTAATCGGGTCTCTGTTCGCCCTACCATAGAAGTCTAATAGTGCATTTCACTCGTCATTTCATGCCCTTAGAGATGCCGCTTAGCCCAATACGCTATCTGAAATAGGAGCGACGTAAATTGAACAAATGTGACAGAATTACGCTGCATTCTTATATTAACCGTAATATAAAATGATCTAATCGGGTCTCTGTTTGCCTTATCCTAGAAGTTTAATAGTGCATTTTACTCGCCATTCCACGCGCTTTAAGATGCCGGCTAGCCCAGGACGCTATCTGAAATAGGAGCTACGTAAGTTGAACAAATGTGACAGAGTTACGCTGAATTCTTATATTAACCGCAATATAAAATGATCTAATCGGGTCTCTGTTTGCCTACCCTAGAAGTTTAGTAGTGCATTCTACTCGCCATGCCTTGCGCTTTGAGATGCAACTTACCCCAATACGCTATCTGAAATAGGAGCGACGTAAATTGAACAAATGTGATAGAATTTCGCTGAATTCTTATATTAACCAAAACATAAAATGATCTAATCGGGTCTCTGATTGCCCTATCATAGAAGTTTAATATTGCATTTTACTCGCCATTCCACGCGCTTTAAGATGTCGCCTAGCTCAGTACGCTATCTGAAATAGGAGCGTCGAAAGTTGAACAAATGTGATAGAATTACGCTGAATTCTTATATTAACCAAAATATAAAATGATCTAATCGGGTCTCTGATTACCCTATCATAGAAGTTTAATAGTGAATTTTACTCGCCAATCCACGCGCTTTAAGATGCCGCATAGCCCAGTACGCTATCTGAAATAGGAGCGACGTAAACTGAACAAATGTGATAGAATTTTGCTGAATTCTTAAATTAACCATAATATAAAAAGATCTAGTCGGGTCTCTGATTTCCCTACCCTAGAAGTTTAATAGTGCATTTTACTCGCCATTTCATGCGCTTTGAGATGCCGCTTAGCCCAATACGCTATCTGAAATAGGAGCGACGTAAATTGAACAAATGTGATAGAATTTCGCTGAATTCTTATATTAACCAAAATATAAAATGATCTAATCGGGTCTCTGTTTGCCCTACCCTAGAAGTTTAATAGTGCATTTTACTCGCCATTTCTCGCGCTTTGAGATGCCGCTTAGCCCAATACGCTGTCTGAAATATCAGCGACGTAAATTGAACAAATCTGAGAGAATTTCGCTGAATTCTTAAATTAACCATAATATAAAATGATCTTATCGGGTCTCTGTTTGCACTACCCTAGAAGTTTAACAGTGCATTTTACTCGACATTTCTTGCGCTTTGAGATGCCGCTTAGTCCAATACGCTATCTGAAATATCAGCGACGTAAATTGAACAAATGTGAGAGAATTTCGCTGAATTCTTATATTAACCAAAATATAAAATGATCTAATCGGGTCTCTGATTTCCCTACCCTAGAAGATTAATAGTGCATTTCACTCGCCATTTAATGCGCTTTGAGATGCCGCTTGGCCCAATACGCTATCTGACATAGGAGCGACGTAAATTGAACAAATGTGATAGAATTTCGCTGAATTCTTATATTAACCAAAATATAAAATGATCTAATCGGGTCTCTGATTGCCCTATCATAGAAGTTTAATAGTGCATTTTACTCGCCATTCCACGCGCCTTAAGTTGCCGCCTAGCCCAGTACGCTATCTGAAATAGGAGCTACGTAAATTGAACAAATGTGATAGAATTTCGCTGAATTCTTAAATTAACCATAATATAAAATGATTTAATCGGGTCTTTGTTTGCCCTACCCTAGAAGTTTAATAGTGCATTTTACTCGCCATTTCATGCGCTTTGAGATGCCGCGTAGCCCAATACGCTATCTGAAATACGAGCGACGTAAGAGGAACAAATGTGATAGAATTTCGCTGAATTCTTTTATTAACCATAATGGAAAATGATCTAATCGGGTCTCTGTTCGCCCTAGCCTGGAAGTTTACTAGTGCATTTGATTCGCCATTTCATGCTCTTTGAGATGCCGCTTAGCCGAATACGCTAACTGAAATAGGAGCGACGGAAATTGAACAAATGAGATAGAATTTCCCTGAAATCTTATATTAAACAAAATATAAAATGATCTAATCGAGTGCCTGATTGCCCTATCATAGAAGTTTAGTAGTGCATTTTACTCGCCATTCCACGTGCTTTAAGATGCCGCCTAGCCCAGTACGCTATCTGAAATAGGAGCGACGTAACTTGAACAAATGTGATAGAATTTTGCTGAATTCTTAAATTAACCATAATATAAAATGATCTAATCGGGTCTCTGTTTGCCCTACCCTAGAAGTTTAATAGTGCATTTCACTCGTCACTTCATGCGTTTTGTGATGCCGCTAAGCACAATAAGCTATCTGTAATAGGAGCGACGTAAATTGAGCAAATGTGATAGAACTTCGCTGAATTCTTTTATTAACCAAAATGTAAAATGATCTAATCGGGTCTCTGTTCGCCCTCGCCTAGAAGTTTAATAGTGCATTTTATTCGCCATTTCATGCGCTTTGAGATGCCGCTTAGCCCAATACGCTATCTGAAATAGCAGCGACGTAAATTAAACAAATGTGATAGAATGTCCCTGAAATCTTATATTAAACAAAATGTAAAATGATCTAATCGGGTCTCTGATTGCCCTATCATAGGAGTTTAAGAGTGCATTTTACTCGCCATTTCTTGCGCTTTGAGATGCCGCATAGCCCAATACGCTATCTGAAATATCAGCGACGTAAATTGAACAAATGTGATAGAATTTCGCTGAATTCTTTTATTAAACAAAATATAAAATGATCTAATCGAGTCTCTGATTGCCCTATCATAGAAGTTTAATAGTGCATTTTACTCGCCATTTCATGCGCTTTGAGATGCCTCTTAGCCCACTACGCTATCTGCAATAGGAGCGACGTAAGTTGAACAAATGTGATAGAATTTCGCTGAATTCTTTTATTAACCATAATGTAAAGTGATCTAATCGGGTCTCTGTTCGCCCTCGCCTAGAAGTTTAATAGTGCATTTTATTCGCCATTTCATGCGCTTTGAGATGCCGCTTAGCCCAATACGCTATCAGAAATAGGAGCGAAATAAATTGAACAAATGTGATAGAATTTCACTGAATTCTTATATTAACCAAAATATAAAATGATCTAATCAGGTCTCTGATTGCCCTAGCATAGAAGCTTAATAGTGCATTTTACTCGCCATTCCGCGCGCTTTAGGATGCCGCCTAGCCCAGTACGCAATCTGAAAGAGGAGCGACGTAAGTTGAACAAATGTGATAGAATTACGCTGAATTCTTATATTAACCATAATATAAAATGAGCTAATCGGGTCTCTGTTTGCCCTACCCTAGAAGTTTAATAGTGCATTTCACTCGTCACTTCATGCGCTTTGAGATGCCGCTAAGCCCAATAAGCTATCTGAAATAGGAGCGACGTAAATTGAAGAAATGAGAAAGAATTATGCTGAATTCTTAAATTGACCATAATATAAAATGATCTAATCGGGTCTCTGTTTGCCCTACCCTAGAAGTTTAATATTGCATTTCACTCGCCATTTCATGCGCTTTGAGGTGCCGCTTAGCCCAATATGCTATCTGAAATAGGAGCGACGTAAATTGAACAAATGTGATAGAATTAACCTGAAATCTTATATAAAACAAAATATAAAATGATCTAATCGGGTCTCTGATTGCCCTATCATGCAAGATTAGTTGTGCATTTTACTCACCCTTCCACGCGCTTTAAGATGCCGCCTAGCCCAGTACGCTATCTGAAATAGGAGCGACGTAAATTGAACAAATGTTATAGAATTTTGCTGAATTCTTAAATTAACCATAATATAAAATGATCTAATCGGGTCTCTGTTTGCCCTACCCTAGAAGTTTAGTAGTGCATTTTACTCGCCCTTCCACGCGCTTTAAGATGCCGCCTAGCCCTGTACGCTATCTGAAATAGGAGCGACGTAAGTTGAACAAATGTGATAGAATTACGCTGAATTCTTATATTAACCGTAATATAAAATGATCTAATCGGGTATATGTTTGCCTTACCCTAGAAGTTTAATAGTGCATTTTAATCGCCATTTCATGGGCTTTGAGATGCCGCTTAGCCCAATACGCAATCTGAAATAGGAGCGACGTAAATTGAACAAAAGTGATACAATTTCGCTGAATTCTTATATTAACCAAAATATAAAATGATCTAATCAGGTCTCTGATTGCCCTATCATAGAAGTTCAATAGTGCATTTTACTCGCCCTTTCATGCGCTTTGAGATGCCGCTTAGCCCAATACGCTGTCTGAAATAGGAGCGACGTAAATTGAACAAATGTGATAGAATTTCGGTGAATTCTTATATTAACCAAAATATAAAATGATCTAATCGGGTCTCTGATTGCCCTATCATAGAAGTTTAACAGTGCATTTTACTCGCCATTCCTCGCGTTTTAAGATGCCGCGAAGCCCAGTACGCTAGCTGAAATAAGAACGACGTAAATTGAAAAAATGTGATAGAATTTTGCTGAATTCTTAAATTAACCATTATATAAAATGATCTAATCGGGTCTCTGTTTGCCCTACCCTAGAAGTTTAATAGTGCAGTTTACTCGCCATTTCATGCACTTTGAGATGCTGCTTAGCCCAATACGCTAACTGAAATAGGAGCGACGTAAATTGAACAAATGTGATAGAATTTCACTGAATTCTTATATTAACCAAAATATAAAATGATCTAATCGGGTCTCTGATAGCCCTATCATAGAAGTTTAATAGTGCATTTTACTCGCCATTCCACGCGCTTTAAGATGCCGCCTAGCCCAGTACGCTATCTGAAAGAGGAGCGACGTAAGTTGAACAAATGTGATAGAATTACGCTGAATTCTTATATTAACCGTAATATAAAATGATCTAATCGGGTCTCTGTTTGCCTTATCCTAGAAGTTTAATAGTGCATTTTACTCGCCATTTCATACGCATTGAGGTGCCGCTTAGCCCAATACGCTATCTGAAATAGGAGCGACGTAAGTTGAACAAATGTGATAGAATTACGCTGAATTCTTATATTAACCAAAATATGAAATGATCTAATCGGGTCTCTGATACCCCTATCATAGAAGTTTAATAGTGCATTTTACTCGCCATTCCACGCGCTTTAAGATGCCGCTTAGCCCAGTACGCTATCTGAAAGAGCAGCGACGTAAGTTGAACAAATGTGACAGAATTTCCCTGAAATGTTATATTAAACAAAATATAAAATGATCTAATCGGGTCTCTGATTGCCCTATCATAGAAGTTTAATAGTGCATTTTACTCGCCTTTCCACGCGCTTTAAGATGCCGCCTAGCCCAGTACGCTATCTGAAATAGGAACGACGTAAATTGAACAGATGTGATAGAATTTTGCTGACTTCTTAAATTAATAATAATATAAAATGATCTAATCGGGTCTCTGTTTGCCCTACCCTAGAAGTTTAATAGTGCATTTTACTCGCCATTTCATGCGCTTTCAGATGCCGCTTAGCCCAATACGCTATCTTTAATAGGAGCGACGTAAATTGAACAAATGTGATAGAATTTCGCTGAATTCTTATATTAACCAAAATATAAAATGATCTAATCGGGTCTCTGTTTGCCCTACCCTAGAAGTTTAATAGTGCATTTTACTCGCCATTTCTCGCGCTTTGAGATGCCGCTTAGCCCAATACGCTATCTGAAATATCAGCGACGTAAATTGAACAAATCTGAGAGAATTTCGCTGAATTCTTAAATTAACTATAATATAAAATGATCTTATCGGGTCTCTGTTTGCACTACCCTAGAAGTTTAATAGTGCATTTTACTCGACATTTCTTGCGCTTTGAGATGCCGCTTAGTCCAATACGCTATCTGAAATATCAGCGACGTAAATTGAACAAATGTGAGAGAATTTCGCTGAATTCTTATATTAACCAAAATATAAAATGATCTAATCGGGTCTCTGATTACCCTATCATAGAAGTTTAATAGTGCATTTTACTCGCCTTTCCACGCGCTTTAAGATGCCGCCTAGCCCAGTACGCTATCTGAAAGAGGAGCGACGTAAGTTGAACAAATGTGATAGAATTACGCTGAATTCTTATATTAACCGTAATATAAAATGATCTAATCGGGTCTCTGTTTGCCTTATCCTAGAAGTTTAATAGTGCATTTTACTCGCCATTTCATACGCATTGAGGTGCCGCTTAGCCCAATACGCTATCTGAAATAGGAGCGACGTAAGTTGAACAAATGTGATAGAATTACGCTGAATTCTTATATTAACCGTAATATAAAATGATCTAATCGGGTCTCTGTTTGCCCTACCCTAGAAGTTTAATAGTGCATTTTACTCGTCATTTCATGCGCTTTGAGATGCCGCATAGCCCAATACGCTATCTGAAATAGGAACGACGTAAATTGAACAAATGTGATAGAATTTTTCTGAATTCTTAAATTAACCATAATATAAAATGATCTAATCGGGTCTCTGTTTGCCCTACCCTTGAAGTTTAATAGTGCATTTTACTCGCCATTCCACGCGCTTTATGATGCAGCCTAGCCCAGTACGCTATCTGAAATAGGAGCGACGTAAATTGAACAAATGTGTTAGAATTTCACTGAATTCTTATATTAACCAAAATATGAAATGATCTAATCGGGTCTCTGATACCCCTATCATAGAAGTTTAATAGTGCATTTTACTCGCCATTCCACGCGCTTTAAGATGCCGCCTAGCCCAGTACGCTATCTGAAAGAGGAGCGACGTAAGTTGAACAAATGTGACAGAATTTCCCTGAAATGTTATATTAAACAAAATATAAAATGATCTAATCGGGTCTCTGATTGCCCTATCATAGAAGTTTAATAGTGCATTTTACTCGCCTTTCCACGCGCTTTAAGATGCCGCCTAGCCCAGTACGCTATCTGAAATAGGAACGACGTAAATTGAACAGATGTGATAGAATTTTGCTGACTTCTTAAATTAATAATAATATAAAATTATCTAATCGGGTCTCTGTTTGCCCTACCCTAGAAGTTTAATAGTGCATTTTACTCGCCATTTCATGCGCTTTCAGATGCCGCTTAGCCCAATACGCTATCTTTAATAGGAGCGACGTAAATTGAACAAATGTGATAGAATTTCGCTGAATTCTTATATTAACCAAAATATAAAATGACCTAATCGGGTCTCTGATTGCTCTATCATAGTAGTTTAGTAGTGCATTTTACTCGCCATTCCACGCGCTTTAAGATACCGCCTAGCCGAGTGCGCTATCTGAAATAGGAGCGACGTAAGTTGAACAAATGTGATAGAATTTCCCTGAATTCTTATATGAACCTTAATGTAAAATGATCTAATCGGGTCTCTGTTCGCCCTACCATAGAAGTCTAATAGTGCATTTCACTCGTCATTTCATGCGCTTTGAGATGCCGCTTAGCCCATTACGCTATCTGAAATAGGAGCGACGTAAATTAAACAAAAGTGATACAATTTCGCTGAATTCTTATATTAACCAAAATATAAAATGATCTAATCAGGTCTCTGATTGCCCTATCATAGAAGTTCAATAGTGCATTTTACTCGCCATTTCATGCGCTTTGAGATGCCGCTTAGCCCAATACGCTATCTGAAATATCAGCGACGTAAATTGAACAAATGTGAGAGAATTTCGCTGAATTCTTATATTAACCAAAATATAAAATGATCTAATCGGGTCTCTGATTGCCCTATCATAGAAGTTTAGTAGTGTATTTTACTCGCCCTTCCACGCGCTTTAAGATGCCGCCTAGCCCAGTACGCTATCTGAAATAGGAACGACGTAAATTGAACAAATGTGATAGAATTTTGCTGACTTCTTAAATTAATCATAATATAAAATGATCTAATCAGGTCTCTGTTTGCCCTCGCCTAGAAGTTTAATAGTGCATTTTATTCGCCATTTCATGCGCTTTAAGATGCCGCTTAGCCCAATACGCTATCAGAAATAGGAGCGACATAAATTGAACAAATGTGATAGAATTTCACTGAATTCTTATATTAACCAAAATGGAAAATGATCTAATCGGGTCTCTGATTGCACTATCATAGAAGTTTAAGAGTGCATTTTACTCGCCATTACTTGCGCTTTGAGATGCCGCATAGCCCAATACGCTATCTGAAATATCAGCGACATAAGTTGAACAAATGTGATAGAATTTCGCTGAATTCTTTTATTAAACAAAATATAAAATGATCTAATCGGGTCTCTGAGTGCCCTATCATAGAAGTTTAATAGTGCATTTTACTCGCCATGTCATGCGCTTTGAGATGCCGCTTAGCCCAATACGCTATCTGCAATTGGAGCGACGTAAGTTGAACAAATGTGATAGAATTTCGCTGAATTCTTTTATTAACCATAATGTAAAGTGATCTAATCCGGTCTCTGTTCGCCCTAGCCTAGAAGTTGAATAGCTCATTTTATTCGCCATTTCATGCGCATTGAGATGCCGCTTAGCCCAATACGCTATCAGAAATAGGAGCGAAATAAATTGAACAAATGTGATAGAATTTCACTGAATTCTTATATTAACCAAAATATAAAATGATCTAATCAGGTCTCTGATTGCCCTAGCATAGAAGCTTAATAGTGCATTTTACTCGCCATTCCACGCGCTTTAGGATGCCGCCTAGCCCAATACGCTATCTGAAATAGGAGCGACGTAAATTGAACAAATGTGATAGAATTTCGCTGAATTCTTTTATTAAACAAAATATAAAATGATCTAATCGGGTCTCTGATTGCCCTATCATAGAAGTTTAATAGTGCATTTTACTCGCCATTTCATGCGCTTTGAGATGCCACTTAGCCCAATACGCTATCTGCAATAGGAGCGACGTAAGTTGAACAAATGTGATAGAATTTCGCTGAATTCTTAAATTAACCATAATATAAAATGATCTAATCGGGTCTCTGTTTGCCCTACCCTAGAAGTTTAATAGTGCATTTTACTCGTCATATCATGCGCTTTGAGATGCCGCATAGCCCAATACGCTATCTGAAATAGGAACGACGTAAATTGAAAAAATGTGATAGAATTTCGCTGAATTCTTAAATTAACCATTATATAAAATGATCTAATCGGGTCTCTGTTTGCCCTACCCTAGAAGTTTAAAAGTGCATTTTACTCGCCATTTCATGCCCTTAGAGATGCCGCTTAGCCCAATACGCTATCTGAAATAGGAGCGACGTAAATTGAACAAATGTGACAGAATTACGCTGCATTCTTATATTAACCGTAATATAAAATGATCTAATCGGGTCTCTGTTTGCCTTATCCTAGAAGTTTAATAGTGCATTTTACTCGCCATTCCACGCGCTTTAAGATGCCGGCTAGCCCAGGAGGCTATCTGAAATAGGAGCTACGTAAGTTGAACAAATGTGACAGAGTTACGCTAAATTCTTATATTAACCGCAATATAAAATGATCTAATCGGGTCTCTGTTTGCCTACCCTAGAAGTTTAGTAGTGCATTCTACTCGCCATGTCTTGCGCTTTGAGATGCAACTTACCCCAATACGCTATCTGAAATAGGAGCGACGTAAATTGAACAAATGTGAGAGAATTTCGCTGAATTCTTATATTAACCAAAACATAAAATGATCTAATCGGGTCTCTGATTGCCCTATCATAGAAGTTTAATATTGCATTTTACTCGCCATTCCACGCGCTTTAAGATCTCGCCTAGCTCAGTACGCTATCTGAAATACGAGCGTCGAAAGTTGAACAAATGTGATAGAATTACGCTGAATTCTTATATTAACCAAAATATAAAATGATCTAATCGGGTCTCTGATTACCCTATCATAGAAGTTTAATAGTGAATTTTACTCGCCAATCCACGCGCTTTAAGATGCCGCATAGCCCAGTACGCTATCTGAAATAGGAGCGACGTAAACTGAACAAATGTGATAGAATTTTGCTGAATTCTTAAATTAACCATAATATAAAAAGATCTAGTCGGGTCTCTGATTTCCCTACCCTAGAAGTTTAATAGTGCATTTTACTCGCCATTTCATGCGCTTTGAGATGCCGCTTAGCCCAATACGCTATCTGAAATAGGAGCGACGTAAATTGAACAAATGTGATAGAATTTCGCTGAATTCTTATATTAACCAAAATATAAAATGATCTAATCGGGTCTCTGTTTGCCCTACCCTAGAAGTTTAATAGTGCATTTTACTCGCCATTTCTCGCGCTTTGAGATGCCGCTTAGCCCAATACGCTATCTGAAATATCAGCGACGTAAATTGAACAAATCTGAGAGAATTTCGCTGAATTCTTAAATTAACTATAATATAAAATGATCTTATCGGGTCTCTGTTTGCACTACCCTAGAAGTTTAATAGTGCATTTTACTCGACATTTCTTGCGCTTTGAGATGCCGCTTAGTCCAATACGCTATCTGAAATATCAGCGACGTAAATTGAACAAATGTGAGAGAATTTCGCTGAATTCTTATATTAACCAAAATATAAAATGATCTAATCGGGTCTCTGATTACCCTATCATAGAAGTTTAATAGTGCATTTTACTCGCCTTTCCACGCGCTTTAAGATGCCGCCTAGCCCAGTACGCTATCTGAAATAGGAACGACGTAAATTGAACAGATGTGATAGAATTTTGCTGAATTCTTAAATTAACCATAATATAAAATGATCTAGTCGGGTCTCTGATTACCCTACCCTAGAAGTTTAATAGTGCATTTTACTCGCCATTCCACGCGCTTTAAGATGCCGCCTAGCCCAGTGCGCTACCTGAAATAGGAGCGACGTAAGTTGAACAAATGTGATAGAATTACGCTGAATTCTTATATTAACCGTAATATAAAATGATCTAATCGGGTCTCTGTTTGCCCTACCCTAGAAGTTTAATAGTGCATTTTACTCGCCATTTCATGCGCTTTGAGATGCCGCTTAGCCCAATACCCAATCTGAAATAGGAGCGACGTAAATTGAACAAATGTGATAGAATTTCGCTGAATTCTTAAATTAACCATAATATAAAATGATCTAATGGGGTCTTTGATTGCCCTACCCTAGAAGATTAATAGTGCATTTCACTCGCCATTTAATGCGCTTTGAGATGCCGCTTGGCCCAATACGCTATCTGACATAGGAGCGACGTAAATTGAACAAATGTGATAGAATTTCGCTGAATTCTTATATTAACCAAAATATAAAATGATCTAATCGGGTCTCTGATTGCCCTATCATAGAAGTTTAATAGTGCATTATACTCGCCATTCCACGCGCTTTAAGTTGCCGCCTAGCCCAGTACGCTATCTGAAATAGGAGCTACGTAAATTGAACAAATGTGATAGAATTTCGCTGAATTCTTAAATTAACCATAATATAAAATGATTTAATCGGGTCTTTGTTTGCCCTACCCTAGAAGTTTAATAGTGCATTTTACTCGCCATTTCATGCGCTTTGAGATGCCGCGTAGCCCAATACGCTATCTGAAATACGAGCGACGTAAGAGGAACAAATGTGATAGAATTTCGCTGAATTCTTTTATTAACCATAATGGAAAATGATCTAATCGGGTCTCTGTTCGCCCTAGCCTGGAAGTTTACTAGTGCATTTTATTCGCCATTTCATGCTCTTTGAGATGCCGCTTAGCCGAATACGCTAACTGAAATAGGAGCGACGGAAATTGAACAAATGAGATAGAATTTCCCTGAAATCTTATATTAAACAAAATATAAAATGATCTAATCGAGTGCCTGATTGCCCTATCATAGAAGTTTAGTAGTGCATTTTACTCGCCATTCCACGTGCTTTAAGATGCCGCCTAGCCCAGTACGCTATCTGAAATAGGAGCGACGTAACTTGAACAATTGTGATAGAATTTTGCTGAATTCTTAAATTAACCATAATATAAAATGATCTAATCGGGTCTCTGTTTGCCCTACCCTAGAAGTTTAATAGTGCATTTCACTCGTCACTTCATGCGTTTTGTGATGCCGCTAAGCACAATAAGCTATCTGTAATAGGAGCGACGTAAATTGAGCAAATGTGATAGAATGTCGCTGAATTCTTTTATTAACCAAAATGTAAAATGATCTAATCGGGTCTCTGTTCGCCCTCGCCTAGAAGTTTAATAGTGCATTTTATTCGCCATTTCATGCGCTTTGAGATGCCGCTTAGCCCAATACGCTATCTGAAATAGCAGCGACGTAAATTAAACAAATGTGATAGAATGTCCCTGAAATCTTATATTAAACAAAATGTAAAATGATCTAATCGGGTCTCTGATTGCCCTATCATAGGAGTTTAATAGTGCATTTTACTCGCCATTTCTTGCGCTTTGAGATGCCGCATAGCCCAATACGCTATCTGAAATATCAGCGACGTAAATTGAACAAATGTGATAGAATTTCGCTGAATTCTTTTATTAAACAAAATATAAAATGATCTAATCGAGTCTCTGATTGCCCTATCATAGAAGTTTAATAGTGCATTTTACTCGCCATTTCATGCGCTTTTAGATGCCACTTAGCCCATTACGCTATCTGAAATAGGAGCGACGTAAGTTGAAGAAATGTGATAGAATTTCGCTGAATTCTTTTATTAACCATAATGTAAAGTGATCTAATCGGGTCTCTGTTCGCCCCCGCCTAGAAGTTTAATAGTGCATTTTATTCGCCATTTCATGCGCTTTGAGATGCCGCTTAGCCCAATACGCTATCAGAAATAGGAGCGAAATAAATTGAACAAATGTGATAGAATTTCACTGTATTCTTATATTAACCAAAATATAAAATGATCTAATCAGGTCTCTGATTGCCCTAGCATAGAAGCTTAATAGTGCATTTTACTCGCCATTCCGCGCGCTTTAGGATGCCGCCTAGCCCAGTACGCAATCTGAAAGAGGAGCGACGTAAGTTGAACAAATGTGATAGAATTACGCTGAATTCTTAAATTAACCATAATATAAAATGAGCTAATCGGGTCTCTGTTTGCCCTACCCTAGAAGTTTAATAGTGCATTTCACTCGTCACTTCATGCGCTTTGAGATGCCGCTAAGCCCAATAAGCTATCTGAAATAGGAGCGACGTAAATTGAAGAAATGAGAAAGAATTATGCTGAATTCTTAAATTGACCATAATATAAAATGATCTAATCGGGTCTCTGTTTGCCCTACCCTAGAAGTTTAATATTGCATTTCACTCGCCATTTCATGCGCTTTGAGGTGCCGCTTAGCCCAATATGCTATCTGAAATAGGAGCGACGTAAATTGAACAAATGTGATAGAAATAACCTGAAATCTTATATAAAACAAAATATAAAATGATCTAATCGGGTCTCTGATTGCCCTATCATGCAAGATTAGTTGTGCATTTTACTCACCCTTCCACGCGCTTTAAGATGCCGCCTAGCCCAGTACGCTATCTGAAATAGGAGCGACGTAAATTGAACAAATGTTATAGAATTTTGCTGAATTCTTAAATTAACCATACTATAAAATGATCTAATCGGGTCTCTGTTTGCCCTACCCTAGAAGTTTAGTAGTGCATTTTACTCGCCCTTCCACGCGCTTTAAGATGCCGCCTAGCCCTGTACGCTATCTGAAATAGGAGCGACGTAAGTTGAACAAATGTGATAGAATTACGCTGAATTCTTATATTAACCGTAATATAAAATGATCTAATCGGGTATATGTTTGCCTTACCCTAGAAGTTTAATAGTGCATTTTAATCGCCATTTCATGGGCTTTGAGATGCCGCTTAGCCCAATACGCAATCTGAAATAGGAGCGACGTAAATTGAACAAAAGTGATACAATTTCGCTGAATTCTTATATTAACCAAAATATAAAATGATCTAATCAGGTCTCTGATTGCCCTATCATAGAAGTTCAATAGTGCATTTTACTCGCCATTTCATGCGCTTTGAGATGCCGCTTAGCCCAATACGCTGTCTGAAATAGGAGCGACGTAAATTGAACAAATGTGATAGAATTTCGGTGAATTCTTATATTAACCAAAATATAAAATGATCTAATCGGGTCTCTGATTGCCCTATCATAGAAGTTTAACAGTGCATTTTACTCGCCATTCCTCGCGTTTTATGATGCCGCGAAGCCCAGTACGCTAGCTGAAATAAGAACGACGTAAATTGAAAAAATGTGATAGAATTTTGCTGAATTCTTAAATTAACCATTATATAAAATGATCTAATCGGGTCTCTGTTTGCCCTACCCTAGAAGTTTAATAGTGCAGTTTACTCGCCATTTCATGCACTTTGAGATGCTGCTTAGCCCAATACGCTAACTGAAATAGGAGCGACGTAAATTGAACAAATGTGATAGAATTTCACTGAATTCTTATATTAACCAAAATATAAAATGATCTAATCGGGTCTCTGATAGCCCTATCATAGAAGTTTAATAGTGCATTTTACTCGCCATTCCACGCGCTTTAAGATGCCGCCTAGCCCAGTACGCTATCTGAAAGAGGAGCGACGTAAGTTGAACAAATGTGATAGAATTACGCTGAATTCTTATATTAACCGTAATATAAAATGATCTAATCGGGTCTCTGTTTGCCTTATCCTAGAAGTTTAATAGTGCATTTTACTCGCCATTTCATACGCATTGAGGTGCCGCTTAGCCCAATACGCTATCTGAAATAGGAGCGACGTAAGTTGAACAAATGTGATAGAATTACGCTGAATTCTTATATTAACCAAAATATGAAATGATCTAATCGGGTCTCTGATAGCCCTATCATAGAAGTTTAATAGTGCATTTTACTCGCCATTCCACGCGCTTTAAGATGCCGCCTAGCCCAGTACGCTATCTGAAAGAGCAGCGACGTAAGTTGAACAAATGTGACAGAATTTCCCTGAAATGTTATATTAAACAAAATATAAAATGATCTAATCGGGTCTCTGATTGCCCTATCATAGAAGTTTAATAGTGCATTTTACTCGCCTTTCCACGCGCTTTAAGTTGCCGCCTAGCCCAGTACGCTATCTGAAATAGGAACGACGTAAATTGAACAGATGTGATAGAATTTTGCTGACTTCTTAAATTAATAATAATATAAAATGATCTAATCGGGTCTCTGTTTGCCCTACCCTAGAAGTTTAATAGTGCATTTTACTCGCCATTTCATGCGCTTTCAGATGCCGCTTAGCCCAATACGCTATCTTTAATAGGAGCGACGTAAATTGAACAAATGTGATAGAATTTCGCTGAATTCTTATATTAACCAAAATATAAAATGACCTAATCGGGTCTCTGATTGCTCTATCATAGTAGTTTAGTAGTGCATTTTACTCGCCATTCCACGCGCTTTAAGATACCGCCTAGCCGAGTGCGCTATCTGAAATAGGAGCGACGTAAGTTGAACAAATGTGATAGAATTTCCCTGAATTCTTATATGAACCTTAATGTAAAATGATCTAATCGGGTCTCTGTTCGCCCTACCATAGAAGTCTAATAGTGCATTTCACTCGTCATTTCATGCCCTTAGAGATGCCGCTTAGCCCAATACGCTATCTGAAATAGGAGCGACGTAAATTGAACAAATGTGACAGAATTACGCTGCATTCTTATATTAACCGTAATATAAAATGATCTAATCGGGTCTCTGTTTGCCTTATCCTAGAAGTTTAATAGTGCATTTTACTCGCCATTCCACGCGCTTTAAGATGCCGGCTAGCCCAGGACGCTATCTGAAATAGGAGCTACGTAAGTTGAACAAATGTGACAGAGTTACGCTGAATTCTTATATTAACCGCAATATAAAATGATCTAATCGGGTCTCTGTTTGCCTACCCTAGAAGTTTAGTAGTGCATTCTACTCGCCATGTCTTGCGCTTTGAGATGCAACTTACCCCAATACGCTATCTGAAATAGGAGCGACGTAAATTGAACAAATGTGATAGAATTTCGCTGAATTCTTATATTAACCAAAACATAAAATGATCTAATCGGGTCTCTGATTGCCCTATCATAGAAGTTTAATATTGCATTTTACTCGCCATTCCACGCGCTTTAAGATGTCGCCTAGCTCAGTACGCTATCTGAAATAGGAGCGTCGAAAGTTGAACAAATGTGATAGAATTACGCTGAATTCTTATATTAACCAAAATATAAAATGATCTAATCGGGTCTCTGATTACCCTATCATAGAAGTTTAATAGTGAATTTTACTCGCCAATCCACGCGCTTTAAGATGCCGCATAGCCCAGTACGCTATCTGAAATAGGAGCGACGTAAACTGAACAAATGTGATAGAATTTTGCTGAATTCTTAAATTAACCATAATATAAAAAGATCTAGTCGGGTCTCTGATTTCCCTACCCTAGAAGTTTAATAGTGCATTTTACTCGCCATTTCATGCGCTTTGAGATGCCGCTTAGCCCAATACGCTATCTGAAATAGGAGCGACGTAAATTGAACAAATGTGATAGAATTTCGCTGAATTCTTATATTAACCAAAATATAAAATGATCTAATCGGGTCTCTGTTTGCCCTACCCTAGAAGTTTAATAGTGCATTTTACTCGCCATTTCTCGCGCTTTGAGATGCCGCTTAGCCCAATACGCTGTCTGAAATATCAGCGACGTAAATTGAACAAATCTGATAGAATTTCGCTGAATTCTTAAATTAACCATAATATAAAATGATCTTATCGGGTCTCTGTTTGCACTACCCTAGAAGTTTAACAGTGCATTTTACTCGACATTTCTTGCGCTTTGAGATGCCGCTTAGTCCAATACGCTATCTGAAATATCAGCGACGTAAATTGAACAAATGTGAGAGAATTTCGCTGAATTCTTATATTAACCATAATATAAAATGATCTAATCGGGTCTCTGATTGCCCTACCCTAGAAGATTAATAGTGCATTTCACTCGCCATTTAATGCGCTTTGAGATGCCGCTTGGCCCAATACGCTATCTGACATAGGAGCGACGTAAATTGAACAAATGTGATAGAATTTCGCTGAATTCTTATATTAACCAAAATATAAAATGATCTAATCGGGTCTCTGATTGCCCTATCATAGAAGTTTAATAGTGCATTTTACTCGCCATTCCACGCGCTTTAAGTTGCCGCCTAGCCCAGTACGCTATCTGAAATAGGAGCTACGTAAATTGAACAAATGTGATAGAATTTCGCTGAATTCTTAAATTAACCATAATATAAAATGATTTAATCGGGTCTTTGTTTGCCCTACCCTAGAAGTTTAATAGTGCATTTTACTCGCCATTTCATGCGCTTTGAGATGCCGCGTAGCCCAATACGCTATCTGAAATACGAGCGACGTAAGAGGAACAAATGTGATAGAATTTCGCTGAATTCTTTTATTAACCATAATGGAAAATGATCTAATCGGGTCTCTGTTCGCCCTAGCCTGGAAGTTTACTAGTGCATTTGATTCGCCATTTCATGCTCTTTGAGATGCCGCTTAGCCGAATACGCTAACTGAAATAGGAGCGACGGAAATTGAACAAATGAGATAGAATTTCCCTGAAATCTTATATTAAACAAAATATAAAATGATCTAATCGAGTGCCTGATTGCCCTATCATAGAAGTTTAGTAGTGCATTTTACTCGCCATTCCACGTGCTTTAAGATGCCGCCTAGCCCAGTACGCTATCTGAAATAGGAGCGACGTAACTTGAACAAATGTGATAGAATTTTGCTGAATTCTTAAATTAACCATAATATAAAATGATCTAATCGGGTCTCTGTTTGCCCTACCCTAGAAGTTTAATAGTGCATTTCACTCGTCACTTCATGCGTTTTGTGATGCCGCTAAGCACAATAAGCTATCTGTAATAGGAGCGACGTAAATTGAGCAAATGTGATAGAATTTCGCTGAATTCTTTTATTAACCAAAATGTAAAATGATCTAATCGGGTCTCTGTTCGCCCTCGCCTAGAAGTTTAATAGTGCATTTTATTCGCCATTTCATGCGCTTTGAGATGCCGCTTAGCCCAATACGCTATCTGAAATAGCAGCGACGTAAATTAAACAAATGTGATAGAATGTCCCTGAAATCTTATATTAAACAAAATGTAAAATGATCTAATCGGGTCTCTGATTGCCCTATCATAGAAGTTTAAGAGTGCATTTTACTCGCCATTTCTTGCGCTTTGAGATGCCGCATAGCCCAATACGCTATCTGAAATATCAGCGACGTAAATTGAACAAATGTGATAGAATTTCGCTGAATTCTTTTATTAAACAAAATATAAAATGATCTAATCGAGTCTCTGATTGCCCTATCATAGAAGTTTAATAGTGCATTTTACTCGCCATTTCATGCGCTTTGAGATGCCACTTAGCCCAATACGCTATCTGCAATAGGAGCGACGTAAGTTGAACAAATGTGATAGAATTTCGCTGAATTCTTTTATTAACCATAATGTAAAGTGATCTAATCGGGTCTCTGTTCGCCCCCGCCTAGAAGTTTAATAGTGCATTTTATTCGCCATTTCATGCGCTTTGAGATGCCGCTTAGCCCAATACGCTATCAGAAATAGGAGCGAAATAAATTGAACAAATGTGATAGAATTTCACTGAATTCTTATATTAACCAAAATATAAAATGATCTAATCAGGTCTCTGATTGCCCTAGCATAGAAGCTTAATAGTGCATTTTACTCGCCATTCCGCGCGCTTTAGGATGCCGCCTAGCCCAGTACGCAATCTGAAAGAGGAGCGACGTAAGTTGAACAAATGTGATAGAATTACGCTGAATTCTTAAATTAACCATAATATAAAATGAGCTAATCGGGTCTCTGTTTGCCCTACCCTAGAAGTTTAATAGTGCATTTCACTCGTCACTTCATGCGCTTTGAGATGCCGCTAAGCCCAATAAGCTATCTGAAATAGGAGCGACGTAAATTGAACAAATGTGATAGAATTAACCTGAAATCTTATATAAAACAAAATATAAAATGATCTAATCGGGTCTCTGATTGCCCTATCATGCAAGATTAGTAGTGCATTTTACTCACCCTTCCACGCGCTTTAAGATGCCGCCTAGCCCAGTACGCTATCTGAAATAGGAGCGACGTAAATTGAACAAATGTTATAGAATTTTGCTGAATTCTTAAATTAACCATAATATAAAATGATCTAATCGGGTCTCTGTTTGCCCTACCCTAGAAGTTTAACAGTGCATTTTACTCGCCATTCCTCGCGTTTTAAGATGCCGCGAAGCCCAGTACGCTAGCTGAAATAAGAACGACGTAAATTGAAAAAATGTGATAGAATTTTGCTGAATTCTTAAATTAACCAATATATAAAATGATCTAATCGGGTCTCTGTTTGCCCTACCCTAGAAGTTTAATAGTGCAGTTTACTCGCCATTTCATGCACTTTGAGATGCTGCTTAGCCCAATACGCTAACTGAAATAGGAGCGACGTAAATTGAACAAATGTGATAGAATTTCACTGAATTCTTATATTAACCAAAATATAAAATGATCTAATCGGGTCTCTG
>CAKAJE020000721.1:0-31961 GCA_916610135.2 Macropis europaea
GAGAGACGTAAATTGAACAAATGTGATAGAATTTCCCTGAATTCTTATAATAACCTTAATGTAAAATGATCTAATCGGGTCTCTGTTTGCCCTACCCTAGAAGTTTAATAGTGCATTTTACTCGACATTTCATGCGCTTTGAGATGCCGCTTAGCCCAATACGCTATCTGCGATAGGAGCGACGTAAATTGAACAAATGTGATAGGATTTCCCTGAAATCTTATATTAAACAAAATATAAAATGATCTAATCGGGTCTCTGATTGACCTATCATAGAAGTTTAGGGGTGCATTTTACTCGCCATTTCATGCGCTTTGAGATGCCGCTTAGCCCAATACGCTATCTGAAATATGAGCGACGTAAATTGAACAAATGTGATAGAATTCGCTGAATTCTTATATTAACCTTAATGTAAAATGATCTAATCGGGCCTCTGTTCGCCCTACCCTAGAAGTTTAATAGTGCATTTCACTCGCTATTCCACGCGCTTTAAGATGCCGGCTAGCCCAGTAGCCTATCTGAAATAGGAGTGACGTAAATGAACAAATGTGATAGAATTACTCTTAACTCTTATATTAACCGTAATATAAAATGATCTAATCGGGTCTATCTTTCCCTTCCCTAGAAGTTTAATAGTGCACTTCACTCGTCATTTCATGCGCTTTGAGATGCCGCTTAGCCCAATACGCTATCTGAAATAGGAGCGACGTAGGTTGAACAAATGTGATAGAATTACGCTGTATTCTTATATTAACCGTAATATAAAATGATCTAATCGGGTCTCTGTTTGCTTTACCCCCAGAAGTTTAATAGTGCATTTTACTCGCCATTTCATGCGCTTTGAGATTCCGCTTAGCCCAATAACGCTATCTGAAATAGGAGCGACGTAATTTGAACAAATGTGATAGAATTTCGCTGAATTCTTATATTAACCATAATGTAAAATGATCTAATCGGGTCTCTGTTCGCCCTAGCCGAGAAGTTTAATAGTGCATTTTACTCGCCATTTCATGCGCTTTGAGATGCCGCTTAGCCCAATACGCTATCTGAAATAGGAGCGACGTAAATTGAACAAATGTGATAGAATTTCGCTGAATTCTTTTACTAACCATAATGTAAAATGATCTAATCGGCTCTCTGTTCGCCCTAGCCGAGATGTTTAATAGTGCATTTTACTCGCCATTTCATGCGCTTTGAGATGCCGCTTAGCACAATACGCTATCTGAAATAGGAGCGACGTAAATTGAACAAATGTGATAGAATTTCCCTGAAATCTTATATTAAACAAAATATAAAATGATCTAATCGGGTCTCCGATTGCACTATCATAGAAGTTTAGTACTGC
Source organism: Macropis europaea (assembly GCA_916610135.2). Lineage (NCBI taxonomy): Eukaryota > Metazoa > Arthropoda > Insecta > Hymenoptera > Melittidae > Macropis > Macropis europaea. The sequence goes on from CAKAJE020000721.1 coordinate 1,346, forward strand.
ATTTTACTCGCCATTCCACGCGCTTTCAGTTGCCGCCTAGTCCAGTACGCTATCTCAAGCAGGAGCGGCGTATGTTGAACAAATGTGATAGAATTTCGCTGAATTCTTATATTAACCAAAATATAAAATGATCTAATCGGGTCTCTGATTGCCCTATCATAGAAGTTTAATAGTGCATTTTACTCGCCATTCCGCGCGCTTTAAGATGCCGCCTAGCCCAGTACGCTATCTGACATAGGAGCGACGTAAATTGAACAAATGTGATAGAATTTTGCTGAATTCTTAAATTAACTATAATATAAAATGATCTAATCGGGTCTCTGTTTGCCCTACCCTAGAAGTTTAATAGTGCATTTTACTCGCCATTTCATGCGCTTTGAGATGCCGCTTAGCCCAATACGCTATCTGAAATAGGAGCGGCGTAAGTTGAACAAGTGTGATAGAATTTCGCTGAATTCTTTTATTAACAATAATGTAAAATGATCTAATCGGGTGCCTGTTCGCCCTAGCCAACAAGTTTAATAGTGGATTTTATTCGCCATTTCATGCGCTTTGAGATGCCGCGTAGCCCAATACGCTATCTGAAATAGGAGCGACGTAAATTGAACAAATGTGATAGAATTTCCTTGAATTCATATATTAACCAAAATATAAAATGATCTGATCGGGTCCCTGATTGCCCTATCATAGATGTTTAATAGTGCATTTTACTCGCCATTCCACGCGCTTTAAGATGCCGCCTAGCCCCGTACGCTATCTGAAATAGGAGCGACGTAAATTGAACAAATGTGATAGAATTTTGCTGAATTCTTAAATTAACGGTAATATAAAATGATCTAATCGGGTCTCTGTTTGCCCTACCCTAGAAGTTTAATAGTGCATTTCCCTCGTCATTCCACGCGCTTCAAGATGCCGCCAAGCCCACTACGCTATCTGAAATAGGAGCAACGTAAATTGTACAAATGTAACCGAATTTTGCTGAATTCTTAAATTAACCATAATATAAAATGATCAAATAGGGTCTCTGTTTGCCCTACCCAAGAAGTTTAATAGTGCGTTTTACTCGACATTTCATGCGCTTTGAGATGCCGCTTAGCCCAATACGCTATCTGAAATAGGAGCGACGTAAATTGAACAACTGTGATAGAATTTCGCTGAATTCTTATATTAACCAAAATATAAAATGATCTAATCGGGTCTCTGATTGCCCTATCATAGAAGCTAAATAGTGCATTTTACTCGCCATTCCACGCGCTTTAAGATGCCGCCTAGCCCAGTACGCTATCTGAAATAGGAACGACGTAAATTGAAGAAATGTGACGGAATTTTGCTTAATGATTAAATTAACCATAATATAAAATGATCTAATCGGGTCTCTGTTTGCCCTACCCTAGAAGTTTAATAGTTCATTTTACTCGCCATTTCATGCACTTTGAGATGCCGCTTAGACCAATACGCTATCTGAAACGTGAGCGACGTAAATTGAACCAATGTGATAGAATTTCGCTGAATCCTTATATTAACCAAAATATAAAATGATCTAATCGGGTCTCTGTTCGCCCTACCCTAGAAGTTTAATAGTGCATTTTACTCGCCCTTCCACGCGCTTTATGGTGCCGACTAGCCCGGTACGCTATCTGAAATAGGAGCGACGTAAGTTTAACAAATGTGATAGAATTTCGCTGAATTCATATATTAACCAAAATATAAAATGATCTAATCGGGTCTCTGATTGCTCTATCATAGAAGTTTAATAGTGCATTTCACTCATAATTTCAGGCGCTTTAAGATGCCGCTTAGCCCAGTACGCTATCTGAAATAGGAGCGACGTAAATTGAACAAATGTGATAGATTTTTGCTGAATTCTTAAATTAACCATACTATAAAATGATCTAATCGGGTTTCTGTTTGCCCTACCCTAGAAGTTTAATAGTGCATTTCACTCGTAATTTCATGCGCTTTGAGATGCCGCTTAGCCCAATACGCTATCTGAAATAGGAGCGACGTAAATTGAACAAATGTGATAGAATTTCGTTGAATTCTTAAATTAACCATAATATACAATGATCTAATCGGGTCTCTGTTCGCCCTACCCTAGAAGTTTAATAGTACATTTTACTCGCCCTTCCACGCGCTTTATGATGCCGCCTAGCCCGGTACGCTATCTGAAATAGGAGCGACGTAAGTTTAACAAATGTGATAGAATTACGCTGAATTCCTATATTAACCGTAATATAAAATGATCTAATCGGGTCCCTGTTTGCCGTACCCTAGAAGTTTAACAGTGCATTTTACTCGCCATTTCATGCGCTTTGAGATGCCGCTTAGCCCAATACGCTATCTGAAATATGAGCGACGTAAATTGAACAAATGTGATAGAATTTCCCTGAATTCTTATATTAACCTTAATGTAAAATGATCTAATCGGGTCTCTGTTTGCCCTAGCCTAGAAGTTTAATAGTGCATTTTATTCGACATTTCATTCGCTTTGAGTTGCCGCTTAGCCCAATACGCTATCTGAAATAGGAGCGACGTAAATTGAACAAATGTGATAGAATTTCCCTGAAATCTTATATTAAACAAAATATAAAATGATCTAATCGGGTCTCCGATTGCCCTATCATAGAAGTTTAGTACTGCATTTTACTCGCCATTCCACGCGCTTTATGTTGCCGCCTAGTCCAGTACGCTATCTCAAGCAGGAGCGGCGTATCTTGAACAAATGTGATATAATTTCGCTGAATTCATATATTAACCAAAATATAAAATGATCGAATCGGGTCTCTGATTGCCCTATCATAGAAGTTTAATAGTGCATTTCACTCGTCATTTCATGCGCTTTGAGATTCCGCTTAGCCCTATAAGCTATCTGAAATAGAAGCGACGTAAATTGAACAAATGTGATAGAATTTCCCTGAATTCTTATATTAACCTTAATGTAAAATGATCTAATCGGGTCTCTGTTTGCCCTAGCCTAGAAGTTTAATAGTGCATTTTATTCGACATTTCATTCGCTTTGAGTTGCCGCTTAGCCCAATACGCTATCTGAAATAGGAGCGACGTAAATTGAACAAATGTGATAGAATTTCCCTGAAATCTTATATTAAACAAAATATAAAATGATCTAATCGGGTCTCCGATTGCCCTATCATAGAAGTTTAGTACTGCATTTTACTCGCCATTCCACGCGCTTTATGTTGCCGCCTAGTCCAGTACGCTATCTCAAGCAGGAGCGGCGTATCTTGAACAAATGTGATATAATTTCGCTGAAATCATATATTAACCAAAATATAAAATGATCGAATCGGGTCTCTGATTGCCCTATCATAGAAGTTTAATAGTGCATTTCACTCGTCATTTCATGCGCTTTGAGATTCCGCTTAGCCCTATAAGCTATCTGAAATAGAAGCGACGTAAATTCAATAAATGTGATAGAATTTCGCTGAATTCTTATATTAACCGTAATAATAAATGATCTAATCGGGTCCCTGTTTGCCATACCCTAGAAGTTTAATAGTGCATTTCATTCGCCATTTCTTGCGCTTTGAGATGCCGCTTAGCCCAATACGCTGTCTGAAATAGGATCGACGTAAATTGAACAAATGTGATCGAATTTCGCTGAATTCTTATAATAATCAAATTATAAAATGATCTAATCGGGTCTCTGATTGCCCTATCATAGAAGTTTAATAGTGCATTTTACTCGTCATTCCACGCGCTTTAAGATTCCGACAAGCCAAGTACGACATCTGAAATAGGACCAACGTAAATTGAACAAATGTGACAGAATTTTGCTGAATTCTTATACTAACCGTAATATGAAATGATCTAATCGGGACTCTCTTTCCCTTACCCTAGAAGTTTAATAGTGCATTTCACTCGTCATTTCATGCGCTTTGAGATGCCGCTTAGCACACTGCGCTATCTGAAATAGGAGAGACGTAAATTGAACAAATGTGATAGAATTTCGCTGAATTCTTATATTAACCGTAATATAAAATGATCTAATCGGGTCCCTGTTTGCCATACCCTAGAAGTTTAATAGTGCATTTTATTTGCCATTTCTTGCGCTTTGAGATGCCGCTTAGCCCAATACGTTATCTGAAATAGGAGCGATGTAAATTGAACAAATGTGATAGAATTTCGCTGAATTCTTTTATTAACCATAATGTAAAATGATCTAATCGGGTCTCTGTTTGGCTTATCCTAGAATTTTAATAGTGCATCTTACTCGCCATTTCATGCGCTTTGAGATGCCGCTTAGCACAATACGCTATCTGAAATATGAGCGACGTAAATTGAACAAATGTGATAGAATTTCCCTGAATTCTTATATTAACCTTAATGTAAAATGATCTAATCGGGTCTCTGTTTGCTTTACCCGAGAAGTTTAATAGTGCATTTTACTCGTCATTTCATGCGCTTTGAGATTCCGCTTAGCCCAATACGCTATCTGAAATAGGAGCGACGTAAATTGAACAAATGTGATAGAATTTCGCTGAATTCTTATATTAACCAAAATATAAAATGATCTAATCGGGTCTCTGATTGCCCTATCATAGACGTTTGATAGTGCATTTTACTCGCCATTCCGCGCGCTTTAAGATGCCGCCTAGCCCAGTACGCTATCTGACATAGGAGCGACGTAAATTGAACAAATGTGATAGAATTTTGCTGAATTCTTAAATTAACTATAATATAAAATGATCTAATCGGGTCTCTGTTCGCCCTAGCCTAGAAGTTTAATAGTGGACTTTATTCGCCATTTCATGCGCTTTGAGATGCCGCGTAGCCCAACACGCTATCTGAAATAGGAGCGACGTAAATTGAAAAAATGTGATAGAATTTCCCTGAATTCTTATATTAACCTTAATGTAAAATGATGTAATCGGGTCTCTCTTTCCCTTACGCTAGAAGTTTAATAGTGCACTTCACTCGTCATTTCATGCGCTTTGAGATGCCGCTTAGCCCAATACGCTATCTGAAATAGGAGCGACGTAGGTTGAACAAATGTGATAGAATTCCGCTGTATCCTTATATTAACCGTAATATAAAATGATCTAATCGGGTCTCTGTTTGCTTTACCCGAGAAGTTTAATAGTGCATTTTACTCGTCATTTCATGCGCTTTGAGATTCCGCTTAGCCCAATACGCTATCTGAAATAGGAGCGACGTAAATTGAACAAATGTGATAGAATTTCGCTGAATTCTTTTATTAACAATAATGTAAACTGATCTAATCGGGTCTCTGTTCGCCCTAGCCTAGAACTTTAACAGCGCATTTTATTCGCCATTTCATACGATTTGTGATGCCGCTTAGCCCAATACGCTATCTGAAATAGGAGCGACGTAAATTGAACAAATGTGATAGAATTTCGCTGAATTCTTATATTAACCAAAATATAAAATGACCTAATCAGGTCTCTGCTTGCCCTACCCTAGAAGTTTAACAGTGCATTTTACTCGCCATTTCATGCGCTTTGAGATGCCGCTTAGTCCAATACGCTATCTGAAATACGAGCGACGTAAATTGAACAAGTGTGATAGAATTTCGCTGAATTCTTAAATTAACTATAATATAAAATGATCTAATCGGGTCCCTGTTTGCCTTATCCTAGAAGTTTGGTAGTGCATTTTACTCGCCATTCCACGCGCTTTAAGATGCCGCCTAGCCCACCATGCTATCTGAAATAGGAACAACGTAAATTCAACAAATGTAATAGAATTTCGCTGAATTTTTAAATTAACCATAATATAAAATGATCTAATCGGGTCTCTGTTTGCCCTACCCTAGAAGCATAATAGTGCATTTTACTCGTCATTTCATGCGCTTTGAGATGCCGCTTAGTCCAATACGCTGTCTGAAATACGAGCGACGTAAATTGAACAAATGTGATAGAGTTTCGCTGAATTCTTATATTATCCTTAATGTAAAATGATCTAATCGGGTCTCTGTTCGCCCTACCCTAGAAGTTTAATAGTGCATTTTACTCGCCATTTCTTGCGTTTTGAGATGCCGCTTAGCCCAATAAGCTATCTGAAATAGGAGCGACGTAAATTGAACAAATGTAATAGAATATCGCTGAATTCTTATATGAACCAAAATATAAAATGATCTAATCGGGTCTCTGATTGCCCTGTCATAGAAGTTTAATAGTGCATTTTACTCGCCATTCCACGCTCTTTAAGATGCCGCGTAGCCCAGTACACTATCTGAAATAGGAGCGACGTAAATTGACCAAATGTGATAGAATTTCGCTGAATTCTTATATTAACCAAAGTATAAAATGAACTAATCTGGTCTCTGATTGCCCTATCATTGAAGGTTAATAGTGCATTTTACTCGCCATTCCACGCGCTTTAAGGTGCCTCATAGCCCAGTACGCTATCTGAAATAGGAACGACGTAAATTCAACAAATGTAATAGAATTTCGCTGAATTTTTAAATTAACCATAATATAAAATGATCTAATCGGTCCTCTGTTTGCCCTACCCTAGAAGCATAATAGTGCATTTTACTCGTCATTTCATGCGCTCTGAGATGCCGCTTAGTCCAATACGCTATCTGAAATAGGAGCGACGTAAATTGAACAAATGTATTAGAATTTCGCTGAATTCTTATATTAACCTTAACGTAAAATGATCTAATCGGGTCTCTGTTCGCCCTACCCTAGAAGTTTAATAGTGCGTTTCACTCGTCATTTCATGCGCTTTGAGATGCCGCTTAGCCCAATACGCTATCTGAAATAGGAGCGACGTAAATTGAACAAATGTGACAGAATTTCGCTGAATTCTTAAATTAACCGTAATATAAAATGATCTTATCGGGTCTCTGTTTGCCCTACCCTAGAAGTTTAATAGTGCATTTTACTCGCCATTTCATGCGCTTTGAGATGCCGCTTAGCCCAATGCGCTATCTGAAATAGGAGCGACGTAAATTGAACAAATGTGATAGAGTTTCGCTGAATTCTTAAATTAACCATAATATAAAATGATCTAATCGGGTCTCTGTTTGCCCTACCCTAGAAGTTTAATGGTGCATTTTACTCGCCATTTCTTGCGCTTTGAGATGCCGCTTTGCCCAATACGCTATCTGAAATAGGAGCGATGTAAATTAAACGAATGTGATAGTATTTCGCTGAATTCTTAAATTAACCATAATATAAAATGATCTAATCGGGTCTCAGTTTGCCCTACCTTAGAACTTTAATAGTGCATTTTACTCGTCATTTCATGCGCTTTGAGATGCCGCTTAGCCCAATACGCTATCTGAAATAGGAGCGATATAAATTGAACAAATGTGATAGAATTTCGCTGAATTCTTTTATTAACCATAATGTAAAATGATCTAATCGGGTCTCCGTTCGCCCTAGCCTAGAACTTTAATAGTGCATTTTACTCGCCATTTCATGCGCTCTGAGATGCCGCTTAGCCGAATACGCTACCTGAAATAGGAGCGACGTAGGTTGAACACATGTGATAGAATTTCGCTGAATTCTTTTATTAACCATAATGTAAAATGATCTAATCGGGTCTCTGTTCGACCTAGCCTAGAAGTTTAATAGTGCATTTTAGTCGCCATTTCATGCGCTTTGAGATGCCGCGTATCCCAATACGCTATATGAAATAGGAGCGACGTAAATTGAACAAATGTGATAGAATTTCCCTGAATTCTTATATTAACCTTAATGTAAAATGATCTAATCGGGTCTCTGTTCGCCCTACCCTAGAAGTTTAATAGTGCATTTCACTCGTCATTTCATGCGCTTTCAGATGCCGTTTAGCCCAATACGCTATCCGAAATAGGAGCGACGTAAATTGAACAAATGTGATAGAATTTTGCTGAATTCTTAAATTAACCATAATATAAAATGATCTAATCGGGTCTCTGTTTGCCCTGCCCTAGAAGTTTAATAGTGCATTTTACTCGCCATTTCATGCGCTTTGGGATGCCGCTTAGCCCAATACGCTATCTGAAATAGGAGCGACGTAAATTAAACACATGTGATAGAATTTCGCTGAATTCTTATATTAACCAAAACATAAAATGATCTAATCGGGTCTCTGATTGCCCTATCATAGAAGATTAATAGTGCATTGTACTCGCCACGCCACGCGCTTTAGGATGCCGCCTAGCCCAGTACGCTATCCGAAATAGGAGCGACGTAAATTGAACAAATGTGATAGAATTTTGCTGAATTCTTAAATTAACTATAATGTAAAATGATCTAATCGGCTCTCTGTTCGCCCTAGCCTAGAAGTTTAATAGTGGATTTTACTCGCCATTCCACGCGCTTTAAGATATCGCCTAGCCCAGTACGCTATCTGAAATAGGAGCGACCTAAATTGAACAAATGTGATAGAATTTTGCTGAATTCTTAAATTAACCATAATATAAAATGATCTAATCGGGTCTCTGCTTGCCCTACCCTAGAAGATTAATAGTGCATATTCCACGTCATTTCATGCGCTTTGAGATGCCGCTTTGCCCAATACGCTATCTGAAATAGGAGCGACGTAAATTGAACGAATGTGATAGTATTTCGCTGAATTCTTAAATTAACCATAATATAAAATGGTCTAATCGGGTCTCTGTTTGCCCTACCGTAGAACTTTAATAGTGCATTTTACTCCTCATTTCATGCGCTTTGAGATGCCGCTTAGCCCAATACGCTATCTGAAATAGGAGCGACGTAAATTGAACAAATGTGATAGAATTTCGCTGAATTCTTTTATTAACAATAATGTAAAATGATCTAATCGGGTCTGTGTTCGCCCTAGCCTAGAACTTTAATAGCGCATTTTATTCGCCATTTCATACGATTTGAGATGCCGCTTAGCCCAATACGCTATCTGAAATAGGAGCGACGTAAATTGAACAAATGTGATAGAATTTCGCTGAATTCTTATATTAACCAAAATATAAAATGACCTAATCAGGTCTCTGCTTGCCCTACCATAGAAGCTTAACAGTGCATTTTACTCGTCATTTCATGCGCTTTGAGATGCCGCATAGTCCAATACGCTATCTGAAATACGAGCGACGTAAATTGAACAAATGTGATAGAATTTCGCTGAATTCTTAAATTAACTATAATATAAAATGATCTAATCGGGTCCCTGTTTGCCTTATCCTAGAAGTTTGGCAGTGCATTTTACTCGCCATTCCACGCGCTTTAAGATGCCGCCTAGCCCACCATGCTATCTGAAATAGGAGCGACATAAGTTGAACAAATGTGATAGAATTACGCTGAATTCTTATATTAACCGTAATATAAAATGATCTAATCGGGTCTCTGTTTGGCTTATCCTAGAAGTTTAATAGTGCATTTTACTCGCCATTTCATGCGCTTTGAAATGCCGATTAGCCCAATACTCTATCTGAAATAGGAGCGACGTAAATTGAACAGATGTGACAGAATTTCGCTGAATTCTTAAATTAACCGTAATATAATATGATCTAATCTGGTCTCTGTTTGCCTTACCCTAGAAGTTTAATAGTGCATTTCACTCGCCATTTCATGCGCTTTGAGATTCCGCTTAGCCCAATGCGCTATCTGAAATAGGAGCGACGTAAATTGAACAAATGTGATAGAGTTTCGCTGAATTCTTAAATTAACCATAATATAAAATGATCTAATCGGGTCTCTGTTTGCCCTACCCTAGAAGTTTAATGGTGCATTTTACTCGCCATTTCTTGCGCTTTGAGATGCCGCTTTGCCCAATACGCTATCTGAAATAGGAGCGATGTAAATTAAACGAATGTGATAGTATTTCGCTGAATTCTTAAATTAACCATAATATAAAATGATCTAATCGGGTCTCAGTTTGCCCTACCGTAGAAGTTTAATAGTGCATTTTACTCGCCATTTCATGCGCTTTGAGATGCCGCATAGCCCAATACGCTATCTGAAATAGGAGCGACGTTAATTGAACAAATGTAATAGAATTACGCTGAATTCATATATTAACCGTAGTATAAAATGATCTAATCGGGTCTCTGTTTGCCTTATCCTAGAAGTTTAGTATTGCATTTTACCCGCCATTTCATGCGCTTTGAGATGCCGCTTAGCCCAATACGCTATCTGAAATAGGAGCGACGTAAATTCAACAAATGTAATAGAATATCGCTGAATTCTTATATGAACCAAAATATAAAATGATCTAATCGGGTCTCTGATTGCCCTGTCATAGAAGTTTAATAGTGCATTTTACTCGCCATTCCACGCGCTTTAAGATGCCTCATAGCCCAGTACGCTATCTGAAATAGGAACGACGTAAATTCAACAAATGTAATAGAATTTCGCTGAATTTTTAAATTAACCATAATATAAAATGATCTAATCGGGTCTCTGTTTGCCCTACCCTAGAAGCATAATAGTGCATTTTGCTCGTCATTTCATGCGCTTTGAGATGCCGCTTAGTCCAATACGCTGTCTGAAATACGAGCGACGTAAATTGAACAAATGTGATAGAGTTTCGCTGAATTCTTATATTATCCTTAATGTAAAATGATCTAATCGGGTCTCTGTTCGCCCTACCCTAGAAGTTTAATAGTGCATTTTACTCGCCATTTCTTGCGTTTTGAGATGCCGCTTAGCCCAATAAGCTATCTGAAATAGGAGCGACGTAAATTGAACAAATGTAATAGAATATCGCTGAATTCTCATATGAACCAAAATATAAAATGATCTAATCGGGTCTCTGATTGCCCTGTCATAGAAGTTTAATAGTGCATTTTACTCGCCATTCCACGCTCTTTAAGATGCCGCGTAGCCCAGTACACTATCTGAAATAGGAGCGACGTAAATTGACCAAATGTGATAGAATTTCGCTGAATTCTTATATTAACCAAAGTATAAAATGAACTAATCTGGTCTCTGATTGCCCTATCATTGAAGGTTAATAGTGCATTTTACTCGCCATTCCACGCGCTTTAAGGTGCCTCATAGCCCAGTACGCTATCTGAAATAGGAACGACGTAAATTCAACAAATGTAATAGAATTTCGCTGAATTTTTAAATTAACCATAATATAAAATGATCTAATCGGTTCTCTGTTTGCCCTACCCTAGAAGCATAATAGTGCATTTTACTCGTCATTTCATGCGCTCTGAGATGCCGCTTAGTCCAATACGCTATCTGAAATAGGAGCGACGTAAATTGAACAAATGTATTAGAATTTCGCTGAATTCTTATATTAACCTTAACGTAAAATGATCTAATCGGTTCTCTGCTCGCCCTACCCTAGAAGTTTAATAGTGCGTTTCACTCGTCATTTCATGCGCTTTGAGATGCCGCTTAGCCCAATACGCTATCTGAAATAGGAGCGACGTAAATTGAACAAATGTGACAGAATTTCGCTGAATTCTTAAATTAACCATAATATAAAATGATCTTATCGGGTCTCTGTTTGCCCTACCCTAGAAGTTTAATAGTGCATTTTACTCGCCATTTCATGCGCTTTGAGATGCCGCTTAGCCCAATACGCAATCTGAAATAGGAGCGACGTAAATTGAACAAATGTGACAGAATTTCGCTGAATTCTTAAATTAACCATAATATAAAATGATCTTATCGGGTCTCTGTTTGCCCTACCCTAGAAGTTTAATAGTGCATTTTACTCGCCATTTCATGCGCATTGAGATGCCGTTTAGCCCAATACGCTATCTGAAATTGCAGCGACGTAAATTGAACAAATGTGACAGAATTTCGCTGAATTCTTATATTAACCAAAGTATAAAATGACCTAATCGGGTCTCTGAATGCCCTATCATAGAAGTTTGATAGTGCATTTTACTCGCTATTCCACGCGCTTTAAGATGCCTGATAGCCCAGTACGCTATCTGAAATAGGAACGACGTAAATTCAACAAATGTAATAGAATTTCGCTGAATTTTTAAATTAACCATAATATAAAATGATCTAATCGGTTCTCTGTTTGCCCTACCCTAGAAGCATAATAGTGCATTTTACTCGCCATTTCATGCGCTTTGAGATGCCGCTTAGTCGAATACGCTATCTGAAATAGGAGCGATGTAAATTGAACAAATGTGATAGAATTTCGGTGAATTCTTTTATTAACCATGATGTAAAATGATCTAATCGGGTCTCTGTTCGCCCTGGCCTAGAAGTTGAATAGTGCATTCTATTCGCCATTTCATGCGCTTTGAGATGCCGCTTAGCCCCATACGCTATCTGAAATAGGAGCGACGTAAATTGAACAAATGTGATAGAATATCCCTGAATTCTTATAGTAACCTTAATGTGAAATGATTTAATCGGGTCTCTATTCGCCCTACGCTAGAAGTTTCATAGTGCATTCCACTCGTCATTTCATGCGCTTCTTGATGCCGCTTAGCCCAATACGCTATCTGAAATAGGAGCGACGTAAATTGAACAAATGTGATAGAATTTCGCTGAATTCTTAAATTAACCATAATATAAAATGATCTAATCGGGTCTCTGTTTGCCCTACCGTAGACGTTTAATAGTGCATTGTACTCCCCATTTCATGCGCTTTGAGATGCCGCTTAGCCCAATACGCTATCTGAAATAGGAGCGACGTAAATTGAACAGATGTGACAGAATTTCGCTGAATTCTTAAATTAACCGTAATATAATATGATCTAATCGGGTCTCTGTTTGCCTTACCCTAGAAGTTTAATAGTGCATTTCACTCGTCATTTCATGCGCTTTGAGATGCCGCTTAGCCCAATGCGCTATCTGAAATAGGAGCGACGTAAATTGAACAAATGTGATAGAATTTCGCTGAATTCTTATATTAACCAAAGTATAAAATGAACTAATCTGGTCTCTGATTGCCCTATCATTGAAGGTTAATAGTGCATTTTACTCGGCATTCCACGCGCTTTAAGATGCCGCCGAGCCCAGTACGCTATCTGAAATAGGAGCGACGTAAGTTGAACAAATGTGATAGAATTACGCTGAATTCTTATATTAACCGTAATATAATATGATCTTATCGGGTCTCTGTTTGCCCTACCCTAGAAGTTTAATAGTGCATCTTACTCGCCATTTTATGCGTTTTGAGATGCCGTTTAGCCCAATACGCTATCGGAAATAGCAGCGACGTAAATTGAACAAATGTGACAGAATTTCGCTGAATTCTTATATTAACCAAAGTATAAAATGATCTAATCGGGTCTCTGTTTGCCCTACCCTGGAAGTTTAATAGTGCATTTTACTCGCCATTTCATGCGCTTTGAGATGCCGCTTAGCCCAATACGCTATCTGAAATAGGAGCTACCTAAATTGAACAAATGTGATAGAAGTTTGCTGAATTCTTAAATTAACCATAATATAAAATGATCTAATCGGGTCTCTGTTTGCCCTACCCTAGGAGTTTAATAGTGCATTTTACTCGCCATTCCACGCGCTTTAAGGTGCCGCTTAGCCCAGTACACTATCTGAAATAGGAGCGACGTAAATTGAACAAATGTGATAGAATTTTGCTGAATTCTTAAATTAACCAATATATAAAATGATCTAATCGGGTCTCTGTTTGCCCTACCCTAGACGTTTAATAGTGCATTGTACTCCCCATTTCATGCGCTTTGAGATGCCGCTTAGCCCAATACGCTATCTGAAATAGGAGCGACGTAAATTGAACAGACGTGACAGAATTTCGCTGAATTCTTAAATTAACCGTAATATAATATGATCTAATCGGGTCTCTGTTTGCCTTACCCTAGAAGTTTAATAGTGCGTTTCACTCGTCATTTCATGCGCTTTGAGATGCCGCTTAGCCCAATGCGCTATCTGAAATACGAGAGACGTAAATTGAACAAATGTGATAGAATTTCCCTGAATTCTTATAATAACCTTAATGTAAAATGATCTAATCGGGTCTCTGTTTGCCCTAGCCTAGAAGTTTAATAGTGCATTTTATTCGACATTTCATGCGCTTTGAGATGCCGCTTAGCCCAATACGCTATCTGCGATAGGAGCGACGTAAATTGAACAAATGTGATAGGATTTCCCTGAAATCTTATATTAAACAAAATATAAAATGATCTAATCGGGTCTCTGATTGACCTATCATAGAAGTTTAGGGGTGCATTTTACTCGTCATTTCATGCGCTTTGAGATGCCGCTTAGCACAATACGCTATATGAAATATGAGCGACGTAAATTGAACAAATGTGATAGAATTTCGCTGAATTCTTATATTAACCTTAATGTAAAATGATCTAATCGGGCCTCTGTTCGCCCTACCCTAGAAGTTTAATAGTGCATTTCACTCGCTATTCCACGCGCTTTAAGATGCCGGCTAGCCCAGTAGCCTATCTGAAATAGGAGTGACGTAAATTGAACAAATGTGATAGAATTACTCTTAACTCTTATATTAACCGTAATATAAAATGATCTAATCGGGTCTATCTTTCCCTTCCCTAGAAGTTTAATAGTGCACTTCACTCGTCATTTCATGCGCTTTGAGATGCCGCTTAGCCCAATACGCTATCTGAAATAGGAGCGACGTAGGTTGAACAAATGTGATAGAATTACGCTGTATTCTTATATTAACCGTAATATAAAATGATCTAATCGGGTCTCTGTTTGCTTTACCCCAGAAGTTTAATAGTGCATTTTACTCGCCATTTCATGCGCTTTGAGATTCCGCTTAGCCCAATACGCTATCTGAAATAGGAGCGACGTAATTTGAACAAATGTGATAGAATTTCGCTGAATTCTTATATTAACCATAATGTAAAATGATCTAATCGGCTCTCTGTTCGCCCTAGCCGAGAAGTTTAATAGTGCATTTTACTCGCCATTTCATGCGCTTTGAGATGCCTCTTAGCCCAATACGCTATCTGAAATAGGAGCGACGTAAATTGAACAAATGTGATAGAATTTCGCTGAATTCTTTTACTAACCATAATGTAAAATGATCTAATCGGCTCTCTGTTCGCCCTAGCCGAGATGTTTAATAGTGCATTTTACTCGCCATTTCATGCGCTTTGAGATGCCGCTTAGCACAATACGCTATCTGAAATAGGAGCGACGTAAATTGAACAAATGTGATAGAATTTCCCTGAAATCTTATATTAAACAAAATATAAAATGATCTAATCGGGTCTCCGATTGCACTATCATAGAAGTTTAGTACTGCATTTTACTCGCCATTCCACGCGCTTTCAGTTGCCGCCTAGTCCAGTACGCTATCTCAAGCAGGAGCGGCGTATGTTGAACAAATGTGATAGAATTTCGCTGAATTCTTATATTAACCAAAATATAAAATGATCTAATCGGGTCTCTGATTGCCCTATCATAGAAGTTTAATAGTGCATTTTACTCGCCATTCCGCGCGCTTTAAGATGCCGCCTAGCCCAGTACGCTATCTGACATAGGAGCGACGTAAATTGAACAAATGTGATAGAATTTTGCTGAATTCTTAAATTAACTATAATATAAAATGATCTAATCGGGTCTCTGTTTGCCCTACCCTAGAAGTTTAATAGTGCATTTTACTCGCCATTTCATGCGCTTTGAGATGCCGCTTAGCCCAATACGCTATCTGAAATAGGAGCGGCGTAAGTTGAACAAGTGTGATAGAATTTCGCTGAATTCTTTTATTAACAATAATGTAAAATGATCTAATCGGGTGCCTGTTCGCCCTAGCCAACAAGTTTAATAGTGGATTTTATTCGCCATTTCATGCGCTTTGAGATGCCGCGTAGCCCAATACGCTATCTGAAATAGGAGCGACGTAAATTGAACAAATGTGATAGAATTTCCTTGAATTCATATATTAACCAAAATATAAAATGATCTGATCGGGTCCCTGATTGCCCTATCATAGATGTTTAATAGTGCATTTTACTCGCCATTCCACGCGCTTTAAGATGCCGCCTAGCCCCGTACGCTATCTGAAATAGGAGCGACGTAAATTGAACAAATGTGATAGAATTTTGCTGAATTCTTAAATTAACGGTAATATAAAATGATCTAATCGGGTCTCTGTTTGCCCTACCCTAGAAGTTTAATAGTGCATTTCCCTCGTCATTCCACGCGCTTCAAGATGCCGCCAAGCCCACTACGCTATCTGAAATAGGAGCAACGTAAATTGTACAAATGTAACCGAATTTTGCTGAATTCTTAAATTAACCATAATATAAAATGATCAAATAGGGTCTCTGTTTGCCCTACCCAAGAAGTTTAATAGTGCGTTTTACTCGACATTTCATGCGCTTTGAGATGCCGCTTAGCCCAATACGCTATCTGAAATAGGAGCGACGTAAATTGAACAACTGTGATAGAATTTCGCTGAATTCTTATATTAACCAAAATATAAAATGATCTAATCGGGTCTCTTATTGCCCTATCATAGAAGCTAAATAGTGCATTTTACTCGCCATTCCACGCGCTTTAAGATGCCGCCTAGCCCAGTACGCTATCTGAAATAGGAACGACGTAAATTGAAGAAATGTGACGGAATTTTGCTTAATGATTAAATTAACCATAATATAAAATGATCTAATCGGGTCTCTGTTTGCCCTACCCTAGAAGTTTAATAGTTCATTTTACTCGCCATTTCATGCACTTTGAGATGCCGCTTAGACCAATACGCTATCTGAAACGTGAGCGACGTAAATTGAACCAATGTGATAGAATTTCGCTGAATCCTTATATTAACCAAAATATAAAATGATCTAATCGGGTCTCTGTTCGCCCTACCCTAGAAGTTTAATAGTGCATTTTACTCGCCCTTCCACGCGCTTTATGGTGCCGACTAGCCCGGTACGCTATCTGAAATAGGAGCGACGTAAGTTTAACAAATGTGATAGAATTTCGCTGAATTCATATATTAACCAAAATATAAAATGATCTAATCGGGTCTCTGATTGCTCTATCATAGAAGTTTAATAGTGCATTTCACTCATAATTTCAGGCGCTTTAAGATGCCGCTTAGCCCAGTACGCTATCTGAAATAGGAGCGACGTAAATTGAACAAATGTGATAGATTTTTGCTGAATTCTTAAATTAACCATACTATAAAATGATCTAATCGGGTTTCTGTTTGCCCTACCCTAGAAGTTTAATAGTGCATTTCACTCGTAATTTCATGCGCTTTGAGATGCCGCTTAGCCCAATACGCTATCT
The DNA here is from genome assembly GCA_916610135.2 of Macropis europaea. Lineage (NCBI taxonomy): Eukaryota > Metazoa > Arthropoda > Insecta > Hymenoptera > Melittidae > Macropis > Macropis europaea. The sequence continues at coordinate 18,472 of CAKAJE020000721.1, forward strand.
GAAATAGGAGCGACGTAAATTGAACAAATGTGATAGAATTTCGTTGAATTCTTAAATTAACCATAATATACAATGATCTAATCGGGTCTCTGTTCGCCCTACCCTAGAAGTTTAATAGTACATTTTACTCGCCCTTCCACGCGCTTTATGATGCCGCCTAGCCCGGTACGCTATCTGAAATAGGAGCGACGTAAGTTTAACAAATGTGATAGAATTACGCTGAATTCCTATATTAACCGTAATATAAAATGATCTAATCGGGTCCCTGTTTGCCGTACCCTAGAAGTTTAACAGTGCATTTTACTCGCCATTTCATGCGCTTTGAGATGCCGCTTAGCCCAATACGCTATCTGAAATATGAGCGACGTAAATTGAACAAATGTGATAGAATTTCCCTGAATTCTTATATTAACCTTAATGTAAAATGATCTAATCGGGTCTCTGTTTGCCCTAGCCTAGAAGTTTAATAGTGCATTTTATTCGACATTTCATTCGCTTTGAGTTGCCGCTTAGCCCAATACGCTATCTGAAATAGGAGCGACGTAAATTGAACAAATGTGATAGAATTTCCCTGAAATCTTATATTAAACAAAATATAAAATGATCTAATCGGGTCTCCGATTGCCCTATCATAGAAGTTTAGTACTGCATTTTACTCGCCATTCCACGCGCTTTAAGTTGCCGCCTAGTCCAGTACGCTATCTCAAGCAGGAGCGGCGTATCTTGAACAAATGTGATATAATTTCGCTGAATTCATATATTAACCAAAATATAAAATGATCGAATCGGGTCTCTGATTGCCCTATCATAGAAGTTTAATAGTGCATTTCACTCGTCATTTCATGCGCTTTGAGATTCCGCTTAGCCCTATAAGCTATCTGAAATAGAAGCGACGTAAATTGAACAAATGTGATAGAATTTCCCTGAATTCTTATATTAACCTTAATGTAAAATGATCTAATCGGGTCTCTGTTTGCCCTAGCCTAGAAGTTTAATAGTGCATTTTATTCGACATTTCATTCGCTTTGAGTTGCCGCTTAGCCCAATACGCTATCTGAAATAGGAGCGACGTAAATTGAACAAATGTGATAGAATTTCCCTGAAATCTTATATTAAACAAAATATAAAATGATCTAATCGGGTCTCCGATTGCCCTATCATAGAAGTTTAGTACTGCATTTTACTCGCCATTCCACGCGCTTTATGTTGCCGCCTAGTCCAGTACGCTATCTCAAGCAGGAGCGGCGTATCTTGAACAAATGTGATATAATTTCGCTGAAATCATATATTAACCAAAATATAAAATGATCGAATCGGGTCTCTGATTGCCCTATCATAGAAGTTTAATAGTGCATTTCACTCGTCATTTCATGCGCTTTGAGATTCCGCTTAGCCCTATAAGCTATCTGAAATAGAAGCGACGTAAATTCAATAAATGTGATAGAATTTCGCTGAATTCTTATATTAACCGTAATAATAAATGATCTAATCGGGTCCCTGTTTGCCATACCCTAGAAGTTTAATAGTGCATTTCATTCGCCATTTCTTGCGCTTTGAGATGCCGCTTAGCCCAATACGCTGTCTGAAATAGGATCGACGTAAATTGAACAAATGTGATCGAATTTCGCTGAATTCTTATAATAATCAAATTATAAAATGATCTAATCGGGTCTCTGATTGCCCTATCATAGAAGTTTAATAGTGCATTTTACTCGTCATTCCACGCGCTTTAAGATTCCGACAAGCCAAGTACGACATCTGAAATAGGACCAACGTAAATTGAACAAATGTGACAGAATTTTGCTGAATTCTTATACTAACCGTAATATGAAATGATCTAATCGGGACTCTCTTTCCCTTACCCTAGAAGTTTAATAGTGCATTACACTCGTCATTTCATGCGCTTTGAGATGCCGCTTAGCACACTGCGCTATCTGAAATAGGAGAGACGTAAATTGAACAAATGTGATAGAATTTCGCTGAATTCTTATATTAACCGTAATATAAAATGATCTAATCGGGTCCCTGTTTGCCATACCCTAGAAGTTTAATAGTGCATTTTATTTGCCATTTCTTGCGCTTTGAGATGCCGCTTAGCCCAATACGTTATCTGAAATAGGAGCGATGTAAATTGAACAAATGTGATAGAATTTCGCTGAATTCTTTTATTAACCATAATGTAAAATGATCTAATCGGGTCTCTGTTTGGCTTATCCTAGAATTTTAATAGTGCATCTTACTCGCCATTTCATGCGCTTTGAGATGCCGCTTAGCACAATACGCTATCTGAAATATGAGCGACGTAAATTGAACAAATGTGATAGAATTTCGCTGAATTCTTATATTAACCTTAATGTAAAATGATCTAATCGGGTCTCTGTTTGCTTTACCCGAGAAGTTTAATAGTGCATTTTACTCGTCATTTCATGCGCTTTGAGATTCCGCTTAGCCCAATACGCTATCTGAAATAGGAGCGACGTAAATTGAACAAATGTGATAGAATTTCGCTGAATTCTTATATTAACCAAAATATAAAATGATCTAATCGGGTCTCTGATTGCCCTATCATAGACGTTTGATAGTGCATTTTACTCGCCATTCCGCGCGCCTTAAGATGCCGCCTAGCCCAGTACGCTATCTGACATAGGAGCGACGTAAATTGAACAAATGTGATAGAATTTTGCTGAATTCTTAAATTAACTATAATATAAAATGATCTAATCGGGTCTCTGTTCGCCCTAGCCTAGAAGTTTAATAGTGGACTTTATTCGCCATTTCATGCGCTTTGAGATGCCGCGTAGCCCAACACGCTATCTGAAATAGGAGCGACGTAAATTGAAAAAATGTGATAGAATTTCCCTGAATTCTTATATTAACCTTAATGTAAAATGATGTAATCGGGTCTCTCTTTCCCTTACGCTAGAAGTTTAATAGTGCACTTCACTCGTCATTTCATGCGCTTTGAGATGCCGCTTAGCCCAATACGCTATCTGAAATAGGAGCGACGTAGGTTGAACAAATGTGATAGAATTCCGCTGTATCCTTATATTAACCGTAATATAAAATGATCTAATCGGGTCTCTGTTTGCTTTACCCGAGAAGTTTAATAGTGCATTTTACTCGTCATTTCATGCGCTTTGAGATTCCGCTTAGCCCAATACGCTATCTGAAATAGGAGCGACGTAAATTGAACAAATGTGATAGAATTTCGCTGAATTCTTATATTAACCAAATTATAAAATGATCTAATCGGGTCCCTGTTTGCCTTACACTAGAAGTTTAATAGTGCATTTCACTCGTCATTTCATGCGCTTTAAGATTCCGCCAAGCCCAGTACGATATCTGAAATAGGAGCAACGTAAATTGAACAAATGTGACAGAATTTTGCTGAATTCTTATACTAACCGTAATATGAAATGATCTAATCGGGACTCTCTTTCCCTTACCCTAGAAGTTTACTAGTGCATTTCACTCGTCATTTCGTGCGCTTTGAGATTCCGCTTAGCCCAATACGCTATCTGAAATAGGAGCGACGTAGGTTGAACAAATGTGATAGAATTACGCTGTATTCTTATATTAACCGTAATATAAAATGATCTAATCGGGTCCCTGTTTGCCTTACCCTAGAAGTTTAATAGTGCATTTTACTCGCCATTTCATGCGCTTTGAGATGCCGCTTAGCCCAGTACGCTATCTGACATAGGAGCGACGTAAATTGAACAAATGTGATAGAATTTTGCTGAATTCTTAAATTAACTATAATATAAAATGATCTAATCGGGTCTCTGTTTGCCCTACCCTAGAAGTTTAATAGTGCATTTTACTCGCCATTTCATGCGCTTTGAGATGCCGCTTAGCCCAATACGCTATCTGAAATAGGAGCGACGTAAGTTGAACAAGTGTGATAGAATTTCGCTGAATTCTTTTATTAACAATAATGTAAAATGATCTAATCGGTCTCTGTTCGCCCTAGCCTACAAGTTTAATAGTGGATTTTATTCGCCATTTCATGCGCTTTGAGATGCCGCGTAGCCCAATACGCTATCTGAAATAGGAGCGACGTAAATTGAAAAAATGTGATAGAATTTCCCTGAATTCTTATATTAACCTTAATGTAAAATGATGTAATCGGGTCTCTCTTTCCCTTACGCTAGAAGTTTAATAGTGCACTTCACTCGTCATTTCATGCGCTTTGAGATGCCGCTTAGCCCAATACGCTAGCTGAAATAGGAGCGACGTAGGTTGAACAAGTGTGATAGAATTTTGTTGAATTCTTAAATTAACCATAATATAAAATGATCTAATCGGGTCTCTGTTTGCCATACCCTAGAAGTTTAATAGTGCATTTTGCTCGCCATTTCATGCGCTTTGAGATGCCGCTTAGCCCAATGCGCTATCTGAAATAGGAGCGACGTAAATTGAACAAGTGTGATAGAATTTCGTTGAATTCTTAAATTAAGCATAATATAAAATGATCTAATCGGGTCTCTGCTGGCCCTACCCTCGAAGTTTAATAGTGCATTTTACTCGCCATTTCATGCGCTTTGAGATGCCGCTTTGCCCAATACGCTATCTGAAATAGGAGCGACGTAAATTGAAAGAATGTGATAGTATTTCGCTGAATTCTTTTATTAACCATAATGTAAAATGATCTAATCGGGTCTCTGTTCGCCCTAGCCTAGAAGTTTAATAGTGGACTTTACTCACCATTCCACGCGCTTTAAGAAGCCGCCGAACCCAGTACGCTATCTGAAACAGGAGCGACCTAAATTGAACAAATGTGATAGAATTTTGCTGAATTCTTAAATTAACCATAATATAAAATGATCTAATCGGGTCTCTGCTTGCCCTACCCTAGAAGTTTAATAGTGCATTTTACTCGTCATTTCATGCGCTTTGAGATGCCGCTTTGCCCAATACGCTATCTGAAATAAGAGCGACGTAAATTGAACAAATGTGATAGAATTTCCCTGAATTCTTATAATAACCTTAATGTAAAATGATCTAATCGGGCCTCTGTTCGCCCTACCCTAGAAATTTAATAGTGCATTTCACTCGCTATTCCACGCGCTTTAAGATGCCGGCTAGCCCAGTAGCCTATCTGAAATAGGAGTGACGTAAATTGAACAAATGTGATAGAATTACTCTTAACTCTTATATTAACCGTAATATAAAATGATCTAGTCGAGTCTCTGTTCGCCCTACACTAGAAGTTTAATAGTGCATTTCACTCGTCATATCATGCCATTTGAGATGCCGCTTAGCCCACTACGTTATCTGAAATAGGAGTGATGTAAATTGAACAAATGTGATAGAATTTCGCTGAATTCTTATATTAACCCAAATATAAAATGATCTAATCGGGTCTCTTATTGCCCTATCATAGAAGCTTAATAGCGCATTCTACTCGCCATTCCACGCGCTTTAAGATGCCGCCTAGCCCAGTACGCTATCTGAAATAGGAACGACGTAAATTGAACAAATGTGATGGAATTTTGCTTAATGATTAAATTAACCATAATATAAAATGATCTAATCGGGTTTCTGTTTGCCCTAACCTAGAAGTTTAATAGTTCATTTTACTCGCCATTTCATGCGCTTTGAGATGCCGCTTAGACCAATACGCTATCTGAAACGTGAGCGACGTAAATTGAACAAATGTGATAGAATTTCGCTGAATCCTTATATTAACCAAAATATAAAATGATCTAATCGGGTCTCTTATTGCCCTATCATAGAAGTTTAGTACTGCATTTTACTCGCCATTCCACGCGCTTTAAGTTGCCGCCTAGTCCAGTACGCTATCTCAAGCAGGAGCGGCGTATGTTGAACAAATGTGATAGAATTTCGCTGAATTCATATATTAACCAAAATATAAAATGATCTAATCGGGTCTCTGATTGCCCTATCATAGTAGTTTAATAGTGCATTTCACTCATCATTTCATGCGCTTTGAGATGCCGCTTAGCCCAATACGCTATCTGAAATAGGAGCGACGTAAACTGAACAAATGTGATAGAATTTCCCTGAAATCTTATATTAAACAAAATATAAAATGATGTAATCGGGTCTCTACTTGCCCTACCCTAGAAGTTTAATAGTGCATTTTACTCGCCATTTCATGCGCTTTGAAATGCTGCTTAGCCCAATACGCTATCTGAAATAGGAGCGACGTAAATTGAACAAATCTGAAAGAATTTCCGTGAATTCTTATATTAACCTTAATGTAAAATGATCTAATAGGGTCTCTGTTCGCCCTACCCTAGAAGTCTAACGGTGCATTTCACTCGCCATTTCATGCGCTTTGAGATGCCGCTTAGCCCAATACGCTATCTGAAATATGAGCGACGTAAACTGAACAAATGTGATAGAATTTCCCTGAAATCTTATATTAAACAAAATATAAAATGATGTAATCGGGTCTCTGATTGCCCTATCATAGAAGTTTAGGAGTGCATTTTACTCGCCATTTCATGCGCTTTGAGATGCCGCTTAGCACAATACGCTATCTGAAATATGAGCGACGTAAATTGAACAAATGTGATAGAATTTCGCTGTATTCTTATATTAACCTTAATGTAAAATGATCTAATCGGGTCTCTGTTCGCCCTACCCTAGAAGTTTAATAGTGCATTTCACTCGCTATTCCACGCGCTTTAAGAAGCCGGCCAGCCCAGTAGCCTATCTGAAATAGGAGTGACGTAAATTGAACAAATGTGATAGAATTACGCTGTATTCTTATATTAACCGTAATATAAAATGATCTAATCGGGTCCCTGTTTGCCTTACCCTAGAAGTTTAATAGTGCATTTTACTCGCCATTTCATGCGCTTTGAGATGCCGCTCAGCCCAATACGCTATCTGATATAGGAGCGACGTAAATTGAACAAATGTGATAGAATTTCCCTGAAATCTTATATTAAACAAAATATAAAATGATCTAACCGGGTCTCCGATTGCCCTATCATAGAAGTTTAGTACTGCATTTTACTCGCCATTCCACGCGCTTTAAGTTGCCGCCTAGTCCAGTACGCTATCTGAAGCAGGAGCGACGTAAGTTTAACAAATGTGATAGAATTACGCTGAATTCATGTATTAACCAAAATATAAAATGATCTAATCGGGTCTCTGATTGCCCTATCATAGAAGTTTAATAGTGCATTTCACTCATAATTTCATGCGCTTTAAGATGCCGCTTAGCCCAGTACGCTATCTGAAATAGGAGCGACGTAAATTGAACAAATGTGATAGATTTTTGCTGAATTCTTAAATTAACCATACTATAAAATGATCTAATCGGGTTTCTGTTTGCCCTACCCTAGAAGTTTAATAGTGCATTTCACTCGTAATTTCATGCGCTTTGAGATGCCGCTTAGCCCAATACGCTATCTGAAATAGGAGCGACGTAAATTGAACAAATGTGATAGAATTTCGCTGAATTCTTTCATTGACCTTAATGTAAAATGATCTAATCGGCTTTCTGTTCGCCCTACCCTAGAAGTTTAATAGTGCATTTTACTCGCCCTTCCACGCGATTTATGATGCCGCCGAGCCCGGTACGCTATCTGAAATAGGAGCGACGTAAGTTTAACAAATGTGATAGAATTACGCTGAATTCTTATATTAACCGTAATATAAAATGATCTAATCGGGTCCCTGTTTGCCTTACCCTAGAAGTTTAATAGTGCACTTCACTCGTCATTTCATGCGCTTTGAGATGCCGCTTAGCCCAATACGCTATCTGAAATAGGAGCGACGTAGGTTGGTCAAATGTGATAGAATTTCGCTGAATTCTTAAATTAACCATAATATAGAATGATCTAATCGGGTCTCTGTTTGCCCTACCCTAGAAGTTTAATAGTGCATTTCACTCGTCATTTCATGCGCTTTGAGATGCCGCTTAGACCAATACGCTATCTGAAATAGGAGCGACGTAAATTCAACAAATGTGATAGAACTTCGCTGAAATCTTATATTAAACAAAATATAAAATGATCTAATCAGGTCTCTGATTGCCCTACCATAGAAGTTTAGTAGTGCATTTTACTCGCCATTCCACGCCCTTTAAGAGGCCGCCTAGCCCAGTATGCTATCTGAAATAGGAGCGACGTAAGTTGAACAAATGTGATAGAATTTTGCTGAATTCTTAAATTAACCATAACATAAAATGATCTAATCGGGTCTCTGTTTGCCCTACCCTAGAAGTTTAATAGTGCATTTCATTCGTCACTTCATGCGCTTTGAGATGCCGCTAAGCCCAATAAGCTATCTGAAATAGGAGCGACGTAAATTGAACAAATGTGATAGAATTTCGCAGAATTCTTATATTAACCAAAATATAAAATGATCTAATCTGGTCTCTGTTCGCCCTAGCCTAGAAGTTTAATAGTGCATTTTGTTCGCCATTTCATGCGCTTTGAGATGCCGCTTAGCCCAATACGCTATCTGAAATAGGAGCGACGTAAATTGAACAAATGTGATAGAATTTCCCAGAAATCTTATATTAACCAAAATATAAAATGATGTAATCGGGTCTCTGATTGCCCTGTCATAGAAGATTAGTAGTGCATTTTACTCGCCATTCCACGCGCTTTGAGATGCCGCTTAGCCCAATACGCTATCTGAAATAGGAGCGACGTAAATTGAACAAATGTGATAGAATTACGCTGAATTCTTACATTAACCATAATATAAAATGATCTAATCGGGTCTCTGTTTGCCCTGCCCTAGAAGTTTAATAGTGCATTTCACTCGTCATTTCATGCGCTTTGAGATGCCGCTTAGCCCAATACGCTATCTGAAATAGGAGCGACGTAAATTGAACAAATGTGATACAATTTCCCTGAAATCTGATATTAAACAAAATATAAAATGATCTAATCGGATCTCTGATTGCCCTATCATAGAAGTTTAGTAGTGCATTTTACTCGCCATTCCACGCCCTTTAAGATGCCGCCTAGCCCAATACGCTATCTGAAATAGGAGCGACGTAAATTGAACAAATGTGATAGATTTTCGCTGAATTCTTAAATGAACCATAATATAAAATGATCTAATCGGGTGTCTGTTCGCTCTAACCTAGAAGTTTAATAGGGCATTTTATTCGACATTTCATGCGTTTTGAGATGCCGCTTAGCCCAATACGCTATCTGAAATAGGAGCGACGTAAGTTGAACGAATGTGACAGAATTTCGCTGAATTCTTTTATTAACCATAATGTAAAATGATCTAATCGGGTGTCTGTTCGCTCTAACCTAGAAGTTTAATAGGGCATTTTATTCGACATTTCATGCGCTTTGAGATGCCGCCTAGCCCAATGCGCTATCTGAAATAGGAGCGACGTAAATTGAACAAATGTGATAGAATTTCCCTGAATTCTTACATTAACCATAATATAAAATGATCTAATCGGGTCTCTGTTTGCCCTACCCTAGATGTTTAATAGTGCATTTCACTCGTCATTTCATGCGCTTTGAGATGCCGCTTAGACCAATACGCTATCTGAAATAGGAGCGACGTAAATTGAACAAATGTGATAGAACGTCGCTGAAATCTTATATTAAACAAAATATAAAATGATCTAATCAGGTCTCTGATTGCCCTATCATAGAAGTTTAGTAGTGCATTTTACTCGCCATTCCACGCCCTTTAAGATGCCGCCTAGGCCAGTATGCTATCTGAAATAGGAGCGACGTAAGTTGAACAAATGTGACAGAATTACGCTGAATTCTTATATTAACCGTAATATAAAATGATCTAATCGGGTCTCTGTTTGGCTTATCCTAGAAGTTTAATAGTGCATTTTACTCGCCATTTCATGCGCTTTGAAATGCCGCTTAGCCCAATACGCTATCTGAAATAGGAGCGACGTAAATTGAACAATTGTGATAGAATTTCGCTGAATTCTTAAATTAACCATAATATAAAATGATCTAATCGGGTCTCTGTTTGTCCTACCCTAGAAGTTTAATAGAGCATTTTACTCGCCATTTCATGCGCTTTGAGATGCCGCTCAGCCCAATACGCTATCTGATATAGGAGCGACGTTAATTGAACAAATGTGATAGAATTTCCCTGAAATCTTATATTAAACAAAATATAAAATGATCTAACCGGGTCTCCGATTGCCCTATCATAGAAGTTTAGTACTGCATTTTACTCGCCATTCCACGCGCTTTAAGTTGCCGCCTAGTCCAGTACGCTATCTGAAGCAGGAGCGACGTAAGTTTAACAAATGTGATAGAATTACGCTGAATTCATGTATTAACCAAAATATAAAATGATCTAATCGGGTCTCTGATTGCCCTATCATAGAAGTTTAATAGTGCATTTCACTCATAATTTCATGCGCTTTAAGATGCCGCTTAGCCCAGTACGCTATCTGAAATAGGAGCGACGTAAATTGAACAAATGTGATAGATTTTTGCTGAATTCTTAAATTAACCATACTATAAAATGATCTAATCGGGTTTCTGTTTGCCCTACCCTAGAAGTTTAATAGTGCATTTCACTCGTAATTTCATGCGCTTTGAGATGCCGCTTAGCCCAATACGCTATCTGAAATAGGAGCGACGTAAATTGAACAAATGTGATAGAATTTCGCTGAATTCTTTCATTGACCTTAATGTAAAATGATCTAATCGGCTTTCTGTTCGCCCTACCCTAGAAGTTTAATAGTGCATTTTACTCGCCCTTCCACGCGATTTATGATGCCGCCGAGCCCGGTACGCTATCTGAAATAGGAGCGACGTAAGTTTAACAAATGTGATAGAATTACGCTGAATTCTTATATTAACCGTAATATAAAATGATCTAATCGGGTCCCTGTTTGCCTTACCCTAGAAGTTTAATAGTGCACTTCACTCGTCATTTCATGCGCTTTGAGATGCCGCTTAGCCCAATACGCTATCTGAAATAGGAGCGACGTAGGTTGGTCAAATGTGATAGAATTTCGCTGAATTCTTAAATTAACCATAATATAGAATGATCTAATCGGGTCTCTGTTTGCCCTACCCTAGAAGTTTAATAGTGCATTTCACTCGTCATTTCATGCGCTTTGAGATGCCGCTTAGACCAATACGCTATCTGAAATAGGAGCGACGTAAATTCAACAAATGTGATAGAACTTCGCTGAAATCTTATATTAAACAAAATATAAAATGATCTAATCAGGTCTCTGATTGCCCTATCATAGAAGTTTAGTAGTGCATTTTACTCGCCATTCCACGCCCTTTAAGATGCCGCCTAGCCCAGTATGCTATCTGAAATAGGAGCGACGTAAGTTGAACAAATGTGATAGAATTTTGCTGAATTCTTAAATTAACCATAACATAAAATGATCTAATCGGGTCTCTGTTTGCCCTACCCTAGAAGTTTAATAGTGCATTTCATTCGTCACTTCATGCGCTTTGAGATGCCGCTAAGCCCAATAAGCTATCTGAAATAGGAGCGACGTAAATTGAACAAATGTGATAGAATTTCGCAGAATTCTTATATTAACCAAAATATAAAATGATCTAATCTGGTCTCTGTTCGCCCTAGCCTAGAAGTTTAATAGTGCATTTTGTTCGCCATTTCATGCGCTTTGAGATGCCGCTTAGCCCAATACGCTATCTGAAATAGGAGCGACGTAAATTGAACAAATGTGATAGAATTTCCCAGAAATCTTATATTAACCAAAATATAAAATGATGTAATCGGGTCTCTGATTGCCCTGTCATAGAAGATTAGTAGTGCATTTTACTCGCCATTCCACGCGCTTTGAGATGCCGCTTAGCCCAATACGCTATCTGAAATATGAGCGACGTAAATTGAACAAATGTGATAGAATTACGCTGAATTCTTACATTAACCATAATATAAAATGATCTAATCGGGTCTCTGTTTGCCCTGCCCTAGAAGTTTAATAGTGCATTTCACTCGTCATTTCATGCGCTTTGAGATGCCGCTTAGACCAATACGCTATCTGAAATAGGAGCGACGTAAATTGAACAAATGTGATACAATTTCCCTGAAATCTGATATTAAACAAAATATAAAATGATCTAATCGGATCTCTGATTGCCCTATCATAGAAGTTTAGTAGTGCATTTTACTCGCCATTCCACGCCCTTTAAGATGCCGCCTAGCCCAATACGCTATCTGAAATAGGAGCGACGTAAATTGAACAAATGTGATAGATTTTCGCTGAATTCTTAAATGAACCATAATATAAAATGATCTAATCGGGTGTCTGTTCGCTCTAACCTAGAAGTTTAATAGGGCATTTTATTCGACATTTCATGCGTTTGAGATGCCGCTTAGCCCAATACGCTATCTGAAATAGGAGCGACGTAAGTTGAACGAATGTGACAGAATTTCGCTGAATTCTTTTATTAACCATAATGTAAAATGATCTAATCGGGTGTCTGTTCGCTCTAACCTAGAAGTTTAATAGGGCATTTTATTCGACATTTCATGCGCTTTGAGATGCCGCCTAGCCCAATGCGCTATCTGAAATAGGAGCGACGTAAATTGAACAAATGTGATAGAATTTCCCTGAATTCTTACATTAACCATAATATAAAATGATCTAATCGGGTCTCTGTTTGCCCTACCCTAGATGTTTAATAGTGCATTTCACTCGTCATTTCATGCGCTTTGAGATGCCGCTTAGACCAATACGCTATCTGAAATAGGAGCGACGTAAATTGAACAAATGTGATAGAACGTCGCTGAAATCTTATATTAAACAAAATATAAAATGATCTAATCAGGTCTCTGATTGCCCTATCATAGAAGTTTAGTAGTGCATTTCACTCGCCATTCCACGCCCTTTAAGATGCCGCCTAGCCCAGTATGCTATCTGAAATAGGAGCGACGTAAGTTGAACAAATGTGACAGAATTACGCTGAATTCTTATATTAACCGTAATATAAAATGATCTAATCGGGTCTCTGTTTGGCTTATCCTAGAAGTTTAATAGTGCATTTTACTCGCCATTTCATGCGCTTTGAAATGCCGCTTAGCCCAATACGCTATCTGAAATAGGAGCGACGTAAATTGAACAATTGTGATAGAATTTCGCTGAATTCTTAAATTAACCATAATATAAAATGATCTAATCGGGTCTCTGTTTGTCCTACCCTAGAAGTTTAATAGAGCATTTTACTCGCCATTTCATGCGCTTTGAGATGCCGCATAGCCCAATACGCTATCTGAAATAGGAGCGACGTAAATTGAACGAATGTGATAGAATTTTGCTGAATTCTTAAATTAACCAAAACATAAAATGATCTAATCGGGTCTCTGTTTGCCCTATCATAGAAGTTTAATAGTGCTTTTCACTCGTCATTTCATGCGCTTTGAGATGCCGCCTAGCCCAGTATGCTATCTGAAATAGGCGCGACGTAAATTGAACGAATGTGATAGAATTTTGCTGAACTCTTAAATTCACTATAATGTAAAATGATCTAATCGGGTATCTGTTTGCCGTACCCTAGAAGTTTAAT
>CAKAJE020000722.1:0-57119 GCA_916610135.2 Macropis europaea
TATGGACGAATGTGATAAAATTTTGCTGACGTTTTAAATTAACCATAATATAAAATGATCTAATCGGGTCTCTGTTCGCCCTACCATAGAAGTCTAATAGTGCATTTCACTCGACATTTCATGTGCTTTGAGATGCCGCTTAGCCCAATACGCTATCTGAAATAGGAGCGACGTAAATTGATCAAATGTGATAGAATTTCCCTGAAATCTTATATTAAACAAAATATAAAATGATCTAATCGGGTCTCTGTTTGCCTTATCCTAGAAGTTTAGTATTGCATTTCACTCGTCATTTCATGCGTTCTGAGATGCCGCTTAGCCCAATACACTATCTGAAATAGGAGCGACGTAAAATTGAACAAATGTGATAGAATTTCGCTGAATTCTTATATTAACCAAAATATAAAATGATCTAATCGGGTCTCTGATTGCCCTATCATAGAAGTTTAACAGTGCATTTCACTCATCATTTCATGCGCTATGAGATGCCGCTTTGCCCAATAAGCTATCTGAAATAGGAGCGACGTAAATTGAACAAATGTGATAGAATTTCCCTGAAATCTTATATTAAACAAAATGTAAAATGATGTAATCGGGTCTCTGTTCGCCCTAGCCTAGAAGTTTAATCGTGCAATTTTACTCGCCATTTCATGCGCTTTGAGATGCCGCTTAGCCCAATACGCTATCTGAAATAGGAACGACGTAAATTGAACAAATGTGATAGAATTTCCCTGAATTCTTATATTAACCTTAATGTAAAATGATCTAATCGGTTCTCTGTTCGCCCTACCCTAGAAGTTCAATAGTGCCTTTCACTCGTCATTCCATGCGCTTTGAGATGCCGCTTAGCCCAATACGCTATCTGAAATAGGAGCGACGTAAGTTGAACAAATGTGATAGAATTTCGTTGAATTCTTTTATTAACCATAATGTAAAATGATCTAATCGGGTCTCTGTTAGCCCTTCCCTAGAAGTTTAATAGTGCATTTCACTCGTCATTTCATGCGCTTTGAGATGCCGCTAAGCCCAATAAGCCATCTGAATTGGAGCGACGTAAATTGAACAAATGTGATAGAATTTCGCTGAATTCTTATATTAACCTTAATGTAAAATGATCTAATCGGGTCTCTGTTCGCCCTACCCTAGAAGTTTAATAGTGCATTTCACTCGTAATTGCATGCGCTTTGAGATGCCGCATAGCGCAATTAGCTATCTGAATAGGAGCGACGTAAATTGAACAAATGTGATAGAATTTCGCTGAATTCTTGTATTAACCAAAATATAAAATGATCTAATCGGGCCTCTGATTGCCTTATCATAGAAGTTTAATAGTGCATTTCACTCGCCATTCCACGCGCTTTAAGATGCCGCCTAGCCCAGTACGCTATCTGAAATAGGAACGACGTAAATTGAACAAATGTGATAGAATTTCGCTGAATTCTTATATTACCCTTAATGTAAAATGATCTAATCGGGTCTCTGTTCGCCCTACCCTAGAAGTTTAATAGTGCATTTCACTCGTAATTGCATGCGCTTTGAGATGCCGCTTAGCCAATTAGCTATCTGAAATAGGAGCGACGTAAATTGAACAAATGCGATAGAATTTCCCTGAAATCTTATATTAAACAAAATATAAAATGATTTAGTCGGGTCTGTTATCGCCGTATCATAAAAGGTTAATAGTGCATTCTACTCGCCATTCCACGCGCTTTAAGATGCCGCCTAGCCCAGTACGCTATCTGAAATAGGAGCGACGTAAATTGAACAAATGTGATAGAATTTCGCTTAATTCTTTTATTAACCATAATGTAAAATGATCTAATCGGGTCTCTGATTGCCCTATCATAGAAGATTGGTAGTGCATTTTACTCGCCATTCCACGCGCTTTAAGATGCCGCCTAGCCCTGTAGGCTATCTGAAATATCAAAGACGTAAACTGAGCAAATGTGACAGAATTTCGCTGAATTCTTATATTACGCTTAATGTGAAATGATCTAATCGGGTCTCTGTTCGCCCTACCCTAGAAGTTTAATAGTGCATTTCACTCGTAATTGCATGCGCTTTGAGATGCCGCATAGCCCAATTAGCTATATGAAATAGGAGCGACGTAAATTGAACAAATGTGATAGAATTTCGCTGAATCCTTGTATTAACCATAATATAAAATGATCTAATCGGGTCTCTGATTGCCCTATCATAGAAGTTTAATAGTGCATTTCACTCGCCATTCCACGCGCTTTAAGATGCCGCCTAGCCCAGTACGCTATCTGAAATAGGAACGACGTAAATTGAACAAATGTGATAGAATTTTGCTGAATTCTTAAATTAACCATAATATAAACTGATCTAATCGGGTCTCTGTTTGCCCTACCCTAGAAGTTTAACAGTGCATTTTACTCGTCATTCCACGCGCTTTAAGATGCCCGCCTAGCCCAGTACGCTAACTGAAATAGGAACGACGTAAATTGAAGAAATGTGATAGGATTTTGCAGAATTCATAAATTAACCATAATATAAAATTATCTAATCGGGTCTCTGGTTGCCCTACCCTAGAAATTTAACAGTGCATTTTACTCGCCATTTCATGCGCTTTGAGATGCCGCTTAGCCCAATACGCTATCTGAAATAGGAACGACGTAAATTGAACAAATGTGATAGAATTTTGCTGAATTCTTAAATTAACCATAATATAAAATGATATAATCGGGTCTCTGTTTGCCCTACCCTTGAAGTTTAATAGTGCATCTTACTCGCCATTTCATGCGCTTTGAGAAGCCGCATAGCACAATACGCTATCTGAAATAGGAGTCACGTAAATTGAAAAATGTGATAGAATTTCCCTGAATTCTTATATTAACCTTAATGTAAAATGATCTAATCGGGTCTCTGTTCGCCCTAGCCTAGAACTTTAATAGTGCACTTTATTCGCAATTCGTACGCTTTGAGATGCCGCTTAGCCCAATACGGTATCAGAAATAGAAGCGACGTAAATTGAACAAACGTGATAGAATTTCCCTGAAATCTTATATTAAACAAAATATAAAATGATCTAATCCGGTCTCTGATTGACCTATCATAGAAGTTTTGTAGTGCATTTTACTCGCCATTCCACGCGCTTTCGGATGCCGCCTAGCCCAGTATGCTATCTGAAAAAGGAGCGACGTAAGTTGAACAAATGTGATAGAATTACGCTGAATTCTTATATTAACCGTAATATAAAATGATCTAATCGGGTCTCTGTTCGCCCTACCATAGAAGTCTAATAGTGCATTTCACTCGACATTTCATGTGCTTTGAGATGCCGCTTAGCCCAATACGCTATCTGAAATAGGAGCGACGTAAATTGATCAAATGTGATAGAATTTCCCTGAAATCTTATATTAAACAAAATATAAAATGATCTAATCGGGTCTCTGTTTGCCTTATCCTAGAAGTTTAGTATTGCATTTCACTCGTCATTTCATGCGTTTTGAGATGCCGCTTAGCCCAATACGCTATCTGAAATAGGAGCGACGTAAATTGAACAAATGTGATAGAATTTCGCTGAATTCTTATATTAACCAAAATATAAAATGATCTAATCGGGTCTCTGATTGCCCTATCATAGAAGTTTAACAGTGCATTTCACTCATCATTTCATGCGCTATGAGATGCCGCTTTGCCCAATAAGCTATCTGAAATAGGAGCGACGTAAATTGAACAAATGTGATAGAATTTCCCTGAAATCTTATATTAAACAAAATGTAAAATGATGTAATCGGGTCTCTGTTCGCCCTAGCCTAGAAGTTTAATCGTGCATTTTACTCGCCATTTCATGCGCTTTGAGATGCCGCTTAGCCCAATACGCTATCTGAAATAGGAACGACGTAAATTGAACAAATGTGATAGAATTTCCCTGAATTCTTATATTAACCTTAATGTAAAATGATCTAATCGGTTCTCTGTTCGCCCTACCCTAGAAGTTCAATAGTGCCTTTCACTCGTCATTCCATGCGCTTTGAGATGCCGCTTAGCCCAATACGCTATCTGAAATAGGAGCGACGTAAGTTGAACAAATGTGATAGAATTTCGTTGAATTCTTTTATTAACCATAATGTAAAATGATCTAATCGGGTCTCTGTTAGCCCTTCCCTAGAAGTTTAATAGTGCATTTCACTCGTCATTTCATGCGCTTTGAGATGCCGCTAAGCCCAATAAGCCATCTGAATTGGAGCGACGTAAATTGAACAAATGTGATAGAATTTCGCTGAATTCTTATATTAACCTTAATGTAAAATGATCTAATCGGGTCTCTGTTCGCCCTACCCTAGAAGTTTAATAGTGCATTTCACTCGTAATTGCATGCGCTTTGAGATGCCGCATAGCGCAATTAGCTATCTGAAATAGGAGCGACGTAAATTGAACAAATGTGATAGAATTTCGCTGAATTCTTGTATTAACCAAAACATAAAATGATCTAATCGGGCCTCTGATTGCCTTATCATAGAAGTTTAATAGTGCATTTCACTCGCCATTCCACGCGCTTTAAGATGCCGCCTAGCCCAGTACGCTATCTGAAATAGCAACGACGTAAATTGAACAAATGTGATAGAATTTCGCTGAATTCTTATATTACCCTTAATGTAAAATGATCTAATCGGGTCTCTGTTCGCCCTACCCTAGAAGTTTAATAGTGCATTTCACTCGTAATTGCATGCGCTTTGAGATGCCGCATAGCCCAATTAGCTATCTGAAATAGGAGCGACGTAAATTGAACAAATGCGATAGAATTTCCCTGAAATCTTATATTAAACAAAATATAAAATGATTTAGTCGGGTCTGTTATCGCCGTATCATAAAAGGTTAATAGTGCATTCTACTCGCCATTCCACGCGCTTTAAGATGCCGCCTAGCCCAGTACGCTATCTGCAATAGGAGCGACGTAAATTGAACAAATGTGATAGAATTTCGCTTAATTCTTTTATTAACCCTAATGTAAAATGATCTAATCGGGTCTCTGATTGCCCTATCATAGAAGATTGGTAGTGCATTTTACTCGCCATTCCACGCGCTTTAAGATGCCGCCTAGCCCTGTAGGCTATCTGAAATATCAAAGACGTAAACTGAACAAATGTGACAGAATTTCGCTGAATTCTTATATTACGCTTAATGTGAAATGATCTAATCGGGTCTCTGTTCGCCCTACCCTAGAAGTTTAATAGTGCATTTCACTCGTAATTGCATGCGCTTTGAGATGCCGCATAGCCCAATTAGCTATATGAAATAGGAGCGACGTAAATTGAACAAATGTGATAGAATTTCGCTGAATCCTTGTATTAACCATAATATAAAATGATCTAATCGGGTCTCTGATTGCCCTATCATAGAAGTTTAATAGTGCATTTCACTCGCCATTCCACGCGCTTTAAGATGCCGCCTAGCCCAGTACGCTATCTGAAATAGGAACGACGTAAATTGAACAAATGTGATAGAATTTTGCTGAATTCTTAAATTAACCATAATATAAACTGATCTAATCGGGTCTCTGTTTGCCCTACCCTAGAAGTTTAACAGTGCATTTTACTCGTCATTCCACGCGCTTTAAGATGCCGCCTAGCCCAGTACGCTAACTGAAATAGGAACGACGTAAATTGAAGAAATGTGATAGGATTTTGCAGAATTCATAAATTAACCATAATATAAAATTATCTAATCGGGTCTCTGGTTGCCCTACCCTAGAAATTTAACAGTGCATTTTACTCGCCATTTCATGCGCTTTGAGATGCCGCTTAGCCCAATACGCTATCTGAAATAGGAACGACGTAAATTGAACAAATGTGATAGAATTACGCTGAATTCTTATATTAACCGTAATATAAAATGATCTAATCGGGTCTCTGTTCGCCCTACCATAGAAGTCTAATAGTGCATTTCACTCGACATTTCATGTGCTTTGAGATGCCGCTTAGCCCAATACGCTATCTGAAATAGGAGCAACGTAAATTGATCAAATGTGATAGAATTTCCCTGAAATCTTATATTAAACAAAATATAAAATGATCTAATCGGGTCTCTGTTTGCCTTATCCTAGAAGTTTAGTATTGCATTTCACTCGTCATTTCATGCGCTTTGAGATGCCGCTTAGCCCAATACGCTATCTGAAATAGGAGCGACGTAAATTGAACAAATGTGATAGAATTTTGGCTGAATTCTTATATTAACCAAAATATAAAATGATCTAATCGGGTCTCTGATTGCCCTATCATAGAAGTTTAACAGTGCATTTCACTCATCATTTCATGCGCTATGAGATGCCGCTTTGCCCAATAAGCTATCTGAAATAGGAGCGACGTAAATTGAACAAATGTGATAGAATTTCCCTGAAATCTTATATTAAACAAAATGTAAAATGATGTAATCGGGTCTCTGTTCGCCCTAGCCTAGAAGTTTAATCGTGCATTTTACTCGTCATTTCATGCGCTTTGAGATGTCGCATAGCCCAATACGCTATCTGAAATAGGAACGACGTAAATTGAACAAATGTGATAGAATTTCCCTGAATTCTTATATTAACCTTAATGTAAAATGATCTAATCGGTTCTCTGTTCGCCCTACCCTAGAAGTTCAATAGTGCCTTTCACTCGTCATTCCATGCGCTTTGAGATGCCGCTTAGCCCAATACGCTATCTGAAATAGGAGCGACGTAAGTTGAACAAATGTGATAGAATTTCGTTGAATTCTTATATTAACCTTAATGTAAAATCATCTAATCGGTTCTCTGTTCGCCCTACCCTAGAAGTTTAATAGTGCATTTCACTCGTCATTTCATGCGCTTTGAGATGCCGCTAAGCCCAATAAGCCATCTGAATAGGAGCGACGTAAATTGAACAAATGTGATAGAATTTCGCTGAATTCTTATATTACCCTTAATGTAAAATGATCTAATCGGGTCTCTGTTCGCCCTACCCTAGAAGTTTAATAGTGCATTTCACTCGTAATTGCATGCGCTTTGAGATGCCGCATAGCCCAATTAGCTATCTGAAATAGGAGCGACGTAAATTGAACAAATGCGATAGAATTTCCCTGAAATCTTATATTAAACAAAATATAAAATGATTTAGTCGGGTCTGTTATCGCCCTATCATAAAAGGTTAATAGTGCATTCTACTCGCCATTCCACGCGCTTTAAGATGCCGCCTAGCCCAATACGCTATCTGAAATAGGAGCGACGTAAATTGAACAAATGTGATAGAATTTCGCTGAATTCTTAAATTAACCATAATATAAAATGATCTAATCGGGTCTCTGATTGCCCTATCATAGAAGTTAAATAGTACATTTTACTCGCCATTCCACGCGCTTTAATATGCCGCCTAGCCCAGTACGCTATCTGAAATAGGAGCGACGTAAATTGAACAAATGTGATAGAATTTCGCTTAATTCTTTTATTAACCATAATGTAAAATGATCTAATCGGGTCTCTGATTGCCCTATCATAGAAGATTGGTAGTGCATTTTACTCGCCATTCCACGCGCTTTAAGATGCCGCCTAGCCCTGTAGGCTATCTGAAATATCAAAGACGTAAACTGAACAAATGTGACAGAATTTCGCTGATTCTTATATTACGCTTAATGTGAAATGATCTAATCGGGTCTCTGTTCGCCCTACCCTAGAAGTTTAATAGTGCATTTCACTCGTAATTGCATGCGCTTTGAGATGCCGCATAGCCCAATTAGCTATATGAAAGAGGAGCGACGTAAATTGAACAAATGTGATAGAATTTCGCTGAATCCTTGTATTAACCATAATATAAAATGATCTAATCGGGTCTCTGATTGCCCTATCATAGAAGTTTAATAGTGCATTTCACTCGCCATTCCACGCGCTTTAAGATGCCGCCTAGCCCAGTACGCTATCTGAAATAGGAACGACGTAAATTGAACAAATGTGATAGAATTTTGCTGAATTCTTAAATTAACCATAATATAAACTGATCTAATCGGGTCTCTGTTTGCCCTACCCTAGAAGTTTAACAGTGCATTTTACTCGTCATTCCACGCGCTTTAAGATGCCGCCTAGCCCAGTACGCTAACTGAAATAGGAACGACCGTAAATTGAAGAAATGTGATAGGATTTTGCAGAATTCATAAATTAACCATAATATAAAATTATCTAATCGGGTCTCTGGTTGCCCTACCCTAGAAATTTAACAGTGCATTTTACTCGCCATTTCATGCGCTTTGAGATGCCGCTTAGCCCAATACGCTATCTGAAATAGGAACGACGTAAATTGAAAAATGTGATAGAATTTCCCTGAATTCTTATATTAACCTTAATGTAAAATGATCTAATCGGGTCTCTGTTCGCCCTAGCCTAGAACTTTAATAGTGCACTTTATTCGCAATTTCGTACGCTTTGAGATGCCGCTTAGCCCAATACGGTATCAGAAATAGAAGCGACGTAAATTGAACAAACGTGATAGAATTTCCCTGAAATCTTATATTAAACAAAATATAAAATGATCTAATCCGGTCTCTGATTGACCTATCATAGAAGTTTTGTAGTGCATTTTACTCGCCATTCCACGCGCTTTCGGATGCCGCCTAGCCCAGTATGCTATCTGAAAAAGGAGTGACGTAAGTTGAACAAATGTGATAGAATTACGCTGAATTCTTGTATTAACCGTAATATAAAATGATCTAATCGGGTCTCTGTTCGCCCTACCATAGAAGTCTAATAGTGCATTTCACTCGACATTTCATGTGCTTTGAGATGCCGCTTAGCCCAATACGCTATCTGAAATAGGAGCGACGTAAATTGATCAAATGTGATAGTATTTCCCTGAAATCTTATATTAAACAAAATATAAAATGATCTAATCGGGTCTCTGTTTGCCTTATCCTAGAAGTTTAGTATTGCATTTCACTCGTCATTTCATGAGCTTTGAGATGCCGCTTAGCCCAATACGCTATCTGAAATAGGAGCGACGTAAATTGAACAAATGTGATAGAATTTCGCTGAATTCTTATATTAACCAAAATATAAAATGATCTAATCGGGTCTCTGATTGCCCTATCATAGAAGTTTAACAGTGCATTTCACTCATCATTTCATGCGCTATGAGATGCCGCTTTGCCCAAGAAGCTATCTGAAATAGGAGCGCCGTAAATTGAACAAATGTGATAGAATTTCCCTGAAATCTTATATTAAACAAAATGTAAAATGATGTAATCGGGTCTCTGTTCGCCCTAGCCTAGAAGTTTAATCGTGCATTTTAGTCGCCATTTCATGCGCTTTGAGATGCCGCTTAGCCCAATACGCTATCTGAAATAGGAACGACGTAAATTGAACAAATGTGATAGAATTTCCCTGAATTCTTATATTAACCTTAATGTAAAATGATCTAATCGGTTCTCTGTTCGCCCTACCCTAGAAGTTCAATAGTGCCTTTCACTCGTCATTCCATGCGCTTTGAGATGCCGCTTAGCCCAATACGCTATCTGAAATAGGAGCGACGTAAGTTGAACAAATGTGATAGAATTTCGTTGAATTCTTTTATTAACCATAATGTAAAATGATCTAATCGGGTCTCTGTTAGCCCTTCCCTAGAAGTTTAATAGTGCATTTCACTCGTCATTTCATGCGCTTTGAGATGCCGCTAAGCCCAATAAGCCATCTGAATAGGAGCGACGTAAATTGAACAAATGTGATAGAATTTCGCTGAATTCTTATATTAACCTTAATGTAAAATGATCTAATCGGGTCTCTGTTCGCCCTACCCTAGAAGTTTAATAGTGCATTTCACTCGTAATTGCATGTGCTTTGAGATGCCGAATAGCGCAATTAGCTATCTGAAATAGGAGCGACGTAAATTGAACAAATGTGATAGAATTTCGCTGAATTCTTGTATTAACCAAAATATAAAATGATCTAATCGGGTCTCTGTTTGCCCTACCCTAGAAGTTTAATAGTGCATTTCACTCGCCATTCCACGCGCTTTAAGATGCCGCCAAGCCCAGTACGCTATCTGAAATATCAAAGACGTAAATTGAACAAAAGTGATAGAATTTCGCTGAATTCTTATATTACCCTTAATGTAAAATGATCTAATCGGGTCTCTGTTCGCCCTACCCTAGAAGTTTAATATTGCATTTCCGTCGTAATTGCATGCGCTTTGAGATGCCGCATAGCCCAATGCGGTATCTGAAATAGGAGCGACGTAAGTTGAACAAATGCGATAGAATTTCGCTGAATTCTTTTATTAACCATAATGTAAAATGATCTAATCGGGTCTCTGTTTGCCCTAGCCTAGAAGTTTAATGGTGCATTTTATTCGCCATTGCATGCGCTTCGAGATGCCGCTTAGCCGAATACGCTATCTGAAATAGGAGCGACGTAAATTGAACAAATGTGATAGAATTTCCCTGAAATCTTATATTAAACAAAATATAAAATGATATAGTCGGGTCTCTGATCGCCCTATCATAGAAGATTAGTAGTGCATTTTACTCGCCATTCCACGCGCTTCAAGATGCCGCCTAGCCCAGTACGCTATCTGAAATAGGAGCGACGTAAGTTGAACGAATGTGATAGAATTACGCTGCATTCTTATATTAACCGTAATATAAAATGATCTAATCGGGTATCTGTTTGTCTTATCCTAGAAGTTTAATAGTGCATTATACTCGCCATTTCATGCGCTTCGACATGCCGCTTAGCTCAATACGCCATCTGAAATAGGAGCGACGAAAGTTGAACAAATGTGACAGAATTTCGCTGAATTATTTTATTAACCAGAATGTAAAATGATCTAATCTGGTCTCTGTTCGCCCTACCATAGAAGTCTTATAGTGCATTTCACTCGCCATTTCATGCGCTTTGAGATGCCGCTTAGCCCAATACGCTATCTGAAATAGGAGCGACCTAAATTGAACGAATGTGATAGAATTTTGCTGAATTCTTATATTAACCATAATATAAAATGATCTAATCGGGTCTCTGTTTGCCCTATCCTAGAACTTTAATAGTGCATTTTATTCGCCATTTCATACGCTTTGAATGCCGCTTTGCCCAATACGCTATCTGAAATAGGAGCGACGTAAATTGAACAAATGTGATAGAATTTCACTGAATTCTTATATTAACCAAAATAGAAAATGATCTAATCGGGTCTCTGATTGCCCTAGCATAGAAGTTTAATAGTGCATTTTACTTGCCATTTCATGCGCTTTGAGATGCCGCTTAGCACAATACGCTATCTGAAATAGGAACGACGTAAATTGAACAAATGTGATAGAATTTCGCTGAATTCTTAAATTAACCATAATATAAAATGATCTAATCGGGTCCCTGTTTGCCCTACCCTAGAAGTTGAATAGTGCATTTCACTCGTCATTTCATTCGCTTTGAGATGCCGCTTAGCCCAATACGCTATCTGAAATAGGAGCGACGTAAATTGTACAAATGTGATAGAATTTCGCTGAATTCTTATATTAACCAAAGTATAAAATGATCTAATCTAGTCTCTGATTGCCCTATCATAGAAGGTTAATAGTGCATTTCACTCGCCATTCCACGCGCTTTAAGATGCCGCCTAGCCCAGTACGCTGTCTGAAATAGAAGCGACGCAAATTGAACAAGTGTGATAGAATCTCGCTGAATACTTATATTAACCTTAATGTAAAATGATCTAATCGGGTCTCTGTTCGCCCTACCCTAGAAGTTTAATAGTGCATGTCACTCGTCATTTCATGCGCTTTGAGATGACGCTTAACCCAATACGCTATCTGTAATAGGAGCGACGTAAGTTGAACAAATGTGACAGAATTACGCTGCATTCTTATATTCACCTTAATGTAAAATGATCTCTTCGGGTCTCTGTTCGCCCTACCCTAGAAGTATAATAGTGCATTTCACTCGTCATTTCATGCGCTTTGCGATGCCGCCTAGCCCAATACGCTATCTGAAATAGGAGCGATGTAAATTGAACAAATGTGATAGAATTTCGATGAATTCTTATATTAACCAAAGTATAAAATGATCTAGTCTGGTCTCTGATTGCCCTATCATAGAAGGTTAATAGTGCATTTTACTCGCCATTCCACACGCTTTGAGATGCCGCTTAGCCCAATACGCTATCTGAAATAGGAGCGACGTAAATTGAACAAATGTGATAGAGTCCCGCTGCATTCTTATATTAACCGTAATATAAAATGATCTAATCGGGTCTCTGTTTGCCCTAGCCTAGAAGTTTAATAGTGCATTTCACTCGTCATTTCATGCGCTTTGAGATGCCTCTAAGCCCAATAAGCTATCTGAAATAGGAGCGACGTAAATTTTACAAATGTGATAGAATTTCGTTGAATTCTTATATTAACCAAAATATAAAATGATCTAATCGGGTCTCTGTTTGCCCTACCCTAGAACTTTAATAGTGCATTTTACTCGTCATTTCATGCGCTTTGAGATGGCGCTTTGCCCAATACGCTATCTGAAATAGGAGCGACGTAAATTGAACAAATGTGATAGAATTTCACTGAATTCTTATATTAACCAAAATATAAAATGATCTAATCGGGTCTCTCATTGCCCTAGCATAGAAGTTTAATAGTGCATTTTACTCGCCATTCCGAGCGCGTTAAGATGCCGCATAGCCCAATACGCTATCTGAAATAGGAGCGACGTAAATTGAACAAATGTGATAGAATTTCGCTGAATTCTTAAATTAACTATAATATAAAATGATCTAATCGGGTCACTGATTGCCCTACCATAGAAGTTTAAAAGTGCATTTTACTTGCCACTTCATGCGCTTTGAGATGCCGCTTAGCACAATACGCTATCTGAAATAGGAACGACGTAAATTGAACAAATGTGATAGAATTTCCGTGAAATCTTATATTAAACAAAATATACAATGATCTAATCGGGTCTCAGATTGCCCTATCATACAAGTTTAGTAGTGCATTTTACTCGTCATTCCACGCGCTTTAAGGTGCCGCCTAGCCCAGTACGCTATCTGAAATAGGAGCGACGTAAGTTGAACAAATGTGATAGAATTTTGCTGAATTCTTAAATTAACCATAATATAAAATGATCTAATCGGGTCTCTGTTTGCCCTACCCTAGAAGTTTAATAGTGCATTTCACTCGTCACTTTATGCGCTTTGAGATGCCGCTAAGCCCAATAAGCTATCGGAAATAGGAGCGACGTAAATTGAACAAATGTGGTAGAATTTCGCAGAATTCTTATGTTAACCAAAATATAAAATGATCTAATCTGGTCTCTGTTCGCCATAGCCTAGAAGTTTAATAGTGCATTTTGTTCGCCATTTCATGAGCTTTGGGATGCCGCTTAGCCCAATACGCTATCTGAAATAGGAGCGACGTAAATTGGACAAATGTGATAGAATTTCCCTGAAATCTTATATTAAACAAAATATAAAATGATCTAATCGGGTCTCTGATTGCTCTATCATAGAAGTTTAGTAGTGCATTTTACTCGCCCTTCCACGCGCTTTAAGATGCCGTCTAGCCCAGTACGCTATCTGAAATAGGAGCGACGTAAGATGATCAAATGTGATAGAATTACGCTGAATTCTTATATAAATCGTAATATAAAATGTTCTAATCGGGTCTCTGTTTGCCCTACCCTAGAAGTTTAATAGTGAATTTTATTCGCCATTTCATGCGCTTTGAGATGCCGCATAGCCTAATACGCTATTTGAAATAGGAGCGACGTAAATTGAACAAATGTGATAGAATTTCCGTGAATTCTTATATTAACCTTAATGTAAAATGATCTAATCGGGTCTCTGTTCGCCCTACCATAGAAGTCTGATAGTGCATTTCACTCGCCATTTCATGCGCTTTGAGATGCCGCTTAGCCCAATACGCTATCTGAAATAGGAGCGACGTCAGTTGAACAAATGTGATAGAATTTCGCTGAATTCTTTTATTAACCATAATGTAAAATGATCTGATCGGGTCTCTGTTCGCCCTAGCCTAGAAGTTTAATAGTGCATTTTATTCGCCATTTTATGCGCTTTGAGATGCCGCTTAGCCGAATACGCTGTCTGAAATAGGAGCGACGTAAATTGAACAAATGTGATAGAATTTCCGTGAATCCTTGTATTAACATTAATGTAAAATGATCTAATCGGGTCTCTGTTCGCCCTACCATAGAAGTCTAATGGTGCATTTCACTCGCCATTTCATGCGCTTTGAGATCCCGCTTAGCCCAATACGCCATCTGAAGTAGGAGCGACGTAAATTGAACAAATGTGATAGAATTTCCCTGAAATCTTATATTAATCAAAATATAAAATGATCTAATCGGGTCTCTGATTGCCGTATCATAAAAGATTAGTAGTGCATTTCAATCGCCATTTCATGCGCTTTGAGATCCCGCTTAGCCCAATACGCCATCTGAAATAGGAGCGACGTAGATTGAACAAATGTGATAGAATTTCCCTGATATCTTATATTAATCAAAATATAAAATGATCTAATCGGGTCTCTGATTGCCCTATCCTAGAAGTTTAATAGTGCATTTTATTCGCCATTTCATGCGCTTTTAGATGCCGCTTAGCCTAGGACGCTATCTGAAATAGGAACGACGTAAATTGAACAAATGTGATAGAATTTCACTGAATTCTTAAATTAACCATAATATAAAATGATCTAATCGGGTCTCTGTTTGCCCTACCGTAGATGTTTAATAGTTCATTTTACTCGCCATTTGATGCGCTTTGAGATGCCGCTTAGCCCAATGCGCTATCTGGAATAGGAGCGACGTTAATTGAACAAATGTGATAGAATTTTGCTGAATTCTTAAATTAACCATAATATAAAATGGTCTAATCGGGTCTCTGTTAGCCCTACCCTAGAAGTTTAATAGTGCATTTCACTCGTCATTTCATGCGCTTTGAGATGCCGCTAAGCCCAATAAGCTATCTGTAATAGAAGCGACGTAAATTGAACAAATGTGATAGAATTTCGTTGAATTCTTATATTAACCTTAATGTAAAATGATCTAATCGGGTCTCTGTTTGCCCTTCCCTAGAAGTTTAATAGTGCATTTCACTCGTCATTTCATGCGCTTTGAGATGCCGCTAAGCCCAATAAGCCATCTGAATAGGAGCGACGTAAATTGAACAAATGTGATAGAATTTCCGTGAATCCTTGTATTAACATTAATGTAAAATGATCTAATCGGGTCTCTGTTCGCCCTACCATAGAAGTCTAATGGTGCATTTCACTCGCCATTTCATGCGCTTTGAGATCCCGCTTAGCCCAATACGCCATCTGAAGTAGGAGCGACGTAAATTGAACAAATGTGATAGAATTTCCCTGAAATCTTATATTAATCAAAATATAAAATGATCTAATCGGGTCTCTGATTGCCCTATCATAGAAGATTAGTAGTGCATTTTACTCGCCATTCCACGCGCTTTAAGATGCCGCCCAGCCCAGTACGCAATCTGAAATAGGAGCGACGTAACTTGAACAAATGTGATAGAATAACGCTGAATTCTTATATTAACCGTAATATAAAATGATCTAATCGGGTCTCTGTTTGCCTTATCCTAGAAGTTTAATAGCGCATTTTACTCGCCATTTCATGCGCTTTGAGATGCCGCTTAGCCCAATACGCTATCTGGAATAGGAGCGACGTAAATTGAACAAATGTGATAGAATTCCCGTGAATTCTTATATTAACCTTAATGTAAAATGATCCAATCGGGTCTCTGTTCGCCCTACCATAGAAGTCTAATAGTGCATTTCACTCGCCATTTCATGCGCTTTGAGATGCCGCTTAGCCCAATACGCTATCTGAAATAGGAGCGACGTAAATTGAAGAAATGTGATACTATTTCCCTGAAATCTTATATTAAACAAAATATAAAATGATCTAATCGGGTCTCTGTTTGCCCTACCCTAGAAGTTTAATAGTGCATTTCACTCGTCATTTCATGCGCTTTAAGATGCCGCCTAGCCCAGTACGCTATCTGAAATAGGAGCGACGTAAATTTTACAAATGTGATAGAATTTCCCTGAATTCTTATATTAACCTTAATGTAAAATGATCTAATCGGTTCTCTGTTCGCCCTACCCTAGAAGTTTAATAGCGCCTTTCACTCGTCATTCCATGCGCTTTGAGATGCCGCTTAGCCCAATACGCTATCTGAAATAGGAACGACGTAAATTGAACAAATGTGATAGAATTTTGCTGAATTCTTAAATTAACCATAATATAAAATGATATAATCGGGTCTCTGTTTGCCCTACCCTAGAAGTTTAATAGCGCATTTTACTCGCCATTTCATCGGCTTTGAGAAGCCGCATAGCACAATACGCTATCTGAAATAGGAGTCACGTAAATTGAAAAATGTGATAGAATTTCCCTGAATTCTTATATTAACGTTAATGTAAAATGATCTAATCGGGTCTCTGTTCGCCCTACCATAGAAGTCTAATAGTGCATTTCACTCGACATTTCATGTGCTTTGAGATGCCGCTTAGCCCAATACGCTATCTGAAATAGGAGCGACGTAAATTGAACAAATGTGATAGAATTTCCCTGAAATCTTATATTAAACAAAATATAAAATGATCTAATCGGGTCTCTGTTTTGCCTTATCCTAGAAGTTTAGTATTGCATTTCACTCGTCATTTCATGCGCTTTGAGATGCCGCTTAGCCCACTACGCTATCTGAAATAGGAGCGACGTAAATTGAACAAATGTGATAGAATTTTGCTGAATTCTTAAATTAACCATAATATAAAATGATATAATCGGGTCTCTGTTTGCCCTACCCTAGAAGTTTAATAGTGCATCTTACTCGCCATTTCATGCGCTTTGAGAAGCCGCATAGCACAATACGCTATCTGAAATAGGAGTCACGAAAAGTGAAAAATGTGATAGAATTTCCCTGAATTCTTATATTAACCTTAATGTAAAATGATCTAATCGGGTCTCTGTTCGCCCTACCATAGAAGTCTAATAGTGTATTTCACTCGTCATTTCATGCGCTTTGAGATGCCGCTTAGCCCAATACGCTATCTGATATAGGAGCAACGTAAATTGGACGAATGTGATAAAATTTTGCTGACGTTTTAAATTAACCATAATATAAAATGATCTAATCGGGTCTCTGTTCGCCCTACCATAGAAGTCTAATAGTGCATTTCACTCGACATTTCATGTGCTTTGAGATGCCGCTTAGCCCAATACGCTATCTGAAATAGGAGCGACGTAAATTCATCAAATGTGATAGAATTTCCCTGAAATCTTATATTAAACAAAATATAAAATGATCTAATCGGGTCTCTGTTTGCCTTATCCTAGAAGTTTAGTATTGCATTTCACTCGTCATTTCATGCGCTTTGAGATGCCGCTTAGCCCAATACGCTATCTGAAATAGGAGCGACGTAAATTGAACAAATGTGATAGAATTTCGCTGAATTCTTATGTTAACCAAAATATAAAATGATCTAATCGGGTCTCTGATTGCCCTATCATAGAAGTTTAATAGTGCATTTTACTCGCCATTCCGCGCGCTTTAAGGTGCCGCCTAGCGCAGTACGCTATCTGAAATAGGAGCGCCGTAAATTGAACAAATGTGATAGAGTTTCGCTGAATTCTTAAATTAACCATAATATAAAATGATCTAGTCGGGTCTCTGATTGCCCTATCATAGAAGTTTAACAGTGCATTTCACTCATCATTTCATGCGCTATGAGATGCCGCTTTGCCCAATAAGCTATCTGAAATAGGAGCGACGTAAATTGAACAAATGTGATAGAATTTTGCTGACTTCTTAAATTAATCATAATATAAAGTGATCTACTCGGGTCTCTGTTTGCCCTACCCTAGAACTTTAATAGTGCACTCTATTCGCCATTTCATACGCTTTGAGATGCCGCCTAGCCCAATACGCTATCTGAAATAGGAGCGACGTAAGTTGAACAAATGTGATAGAATTTCGTTGAATTCTTTTATTAACCATAATGTAAAATGATCTAATCGGGTCTCTGTTTGCCCTTCCCTAGAAGTTTAATAGTGCATTTCACTCGTCATTTCATGCGCTTTGAGATGCCGCTAAGCCCAATAAGCCATCTGAATAGGAGCGACGTAAATTGAACAAATGTGATAGAATTTCGCTGAATTCTTATATTAACCTTAATGTAAAATGATCTAATCGGGTCTCTGTTCGCCTTACCCTAGAAGTTTAATAGTGCATTTCGCTCGTAATTGCATGCGCTTTGAGATACCGCATAGCGCAATTAGCTATCTGAAATAGGAGCGACGTAAATTGAACAAATGTGATAGAATTTCGCTGAATTCTTGTGTTAACCAAAATATAAAATGATCTAATCGGGTCTCTGATTGCCTTATCATAGAAGTTTAATAGTGCATTTCACTCGCCATTCCACGCGCCTTAAGATGCCGCCTAGCCCAGTACGCTATCTGAAATAGGAACGACGTAAATTGAACAAATGTGATAGAATTTTGCTGAATTCTTAAATTAACCATAATATAAACTGATCTAATCGGGTCTCTGTTTGCCCTACCCTAGAAGTTTAATAGTGCGTTTTACTCGCCATTTCATGCGCTTTCAGATGCCGCTTAGCCCAATACGGTATCTGAAATATCAAAGACGTAAATTGAACAAATGTGATAGAATTTCGCTGAATTCTTATATTACCCTTAATGTAAAATGATCTAATCGGGTCTCTGTTCGCCCTACCCTAGAAGTTTAATAGTGCATTTCACTCGTAATTGCATGCGCTTTGAGATGCCGCATAGCCCAATTAGCTATATGAAATAGGAGCGACGTAAATTGAACAAATGTGATAGAATTTCGCTGAATTCTTGTATTAACCAAAATATAAAATGATCTAATCGGGTCTCTGATTGCCCTATCATAGAAGTTTAATAGTGCATTTCACTCGCCATTCCACGCGCTTTAAGATGCCGCCTAGCCCAGTACGCTATCTGAAATAGGAACGACGTAAATTGAACAAATGTGATAGGATTTTGCAGAATTCTTAAATTAACCATAATATAAAATGATCTAATCGGTTCTCTGGTTGCCCTACCCTAGAAATTTAACAGTGCATTTTACTCGCCATTTCATGCGCTTTGAGATGCCGCTTAGCCCAATACGCTATCTGAAATAGGAGCGACGTAAGTTGAAGAAATGTGATAGAATTTCGCTTAATTCTTTTATTAACCATAATGTAAAATGATCTAATGGGGTCTCTGATTGCCCTATCATAGAAGTTTAGTAGTGCATTTTACTCGCCATTCCACGCGCTTTAAGAAGCCGCCTAGCCCTGTAGGCTATCTGAAATAGAAGCGACGAAAGTTGAACAAATGTGATAGAATTACGCTGCATTCTTATATTAACCGTAATATAAAATGATCTAATCGGGTCTCTGTTTGCCTTATCCTAGAAGTTTAGTATTGCATTTCACTCGTCATTTCATGCGCTTTGAGATGCCGCTTAGCCCAATACGCTATCTGAAATAGGAGCGACGTAAATTGAACAAATGTGATAGAATTTCACTGAATTCTTAAATTAACCATAATATAAACTGATCTAATCGGGTCTCTGTTTGCCCTACCCTAGAACTTTAATAGTGCACTCTATTCGCCATTTCATACGCTTTGAGATGCCGCTTAGCCCAATACGCTATCTGAAATAGGAGCGACGTAAGTTGAACAAATGTGATAGAATTTCGTTGAATTCTTTTATTAACCATAATGTAAAATGATCTAATCGGGTCTGTGATTGCCCTATCATAGAAGTTTAGTAGTGCATTTTACTCGCCCTTCCACGCGCTTTAAGATGCCGCCTAGCCCAGTACGCTATCTGAAATAGGAGCGACGTAAGTTGAACAAATGTGATAGAATTACGCTGAATTCTTATATTAACCTTAATGTAAAATGATCTAATCGGGTCTCTGTTCGCCCTACCCTAGAAGTTTAATAGTGCATTTCACTCATAATTGCATGCGCTTTGAGATGCCGCATAGCGCAATTAGCTATCTGAAATAGGAGCGACGTAAATTGAACAAATGTGATAGAATTTCGCTGAATTCTTGTATTAACCAAAATATAAAATGATCTAATCGGGTCTCTGATTGCCTTATCATAGAAGTTTAATAGTGCATTTCACTCGCCATTCCACACGCTTTAAGATGCCGCCTAGCCCAGTACGCTATCTGAAATAGGAACGACGTAAATTGAACAAATGTGATAGAATTTTGCTGAATTCTTAAATTAACCATAATATAAACTGATCTAATCGGGTCTCTGTTTGCCCTACCCTAGAAGTTTAATAGTGCGTTTTACTCGCCATTTCATGCGCTTTCAGATGCCGCTTAGCCCAATACGGTATCTGAAATATCAAAGACGTAAATTGAACAAATGTGATAGAATTACGCTGCATTCTTATATTAACCGTAATATAAAATGATCTAATCGGGTATCTGTTTGTCTTATCCTAGAAGTTTAATAGTGCATTATACTCGCCATTTCATGCGCTTCGACATGCCGCTTAGCTCAATACGCTATCTGAAATAGGAGCGACGAAAGTTGAACAAATGTGATAGAATTTCGCTGAATTATTTTATTAAACAGAATGTAAAATGATCTAATCTGGTCTCTGTTCGCCCTACCATAGAAGTCTTATAGTGCATTTCACTCGCCATTTCATGCGCTTTGAGATGCCGCTTAGCCCAATACGCTATCTGAAATAGGAGCGACGTAAATTGAACAAATGTGATAGAATTTCACTGAATTCTTATATTAACCAAAATAGAAAATGATCTAATCGGGTCTCTGATTGCCCTAGCATAGAAGTTTAATAGTGCATTTTACTCGCCATTCCGAGCGCGTTAAGATGCCGCATAGCCCAATACGCTATC
Source organism: Macropis europaea (assembly GCA_916610135.2). Taxonomy (NCBI): domain Eukaryota; kingdom Metazoa; phylum Arthropoda; class Insecta; order Hymenoptera; family Melittidae; genus Macropis; species Macropis europaea. The sequence goes on from CAKAJE020000722.1 coordinate 20,917, forward strand.
TGAAATAGGAGCGACGTAAATTGAACAAATGTGATAGAATTTCGCTGAATTCTTAAATTAACTATAATATAAAATGATCTAATCGGGTCACTGATTGCCCTACCCTAGAAGTTTAATAGTGCATTTTACTTGCCATTTCATGCGCTTTGAGATGCCGCTTAGCACAATACGCTATCTGAAATAGGAACGACGTAAATTGAACAAATGTGATAGAATTTCGCTGAATTCTTAAATTAACCATAATATAAAATGATCTAATCGGGTCCCTGTTTGCCCTACCCTAGAAGTTGAATAGTGCATTTCACTCGTCATTTCATGCGCTTTGAGATGCCGCTTAGCCCAATACGCTATCTGAAATAGGAGCGACGTAAATTGAACAAATGTGATAGAATTTCGCTGAATTCTTATATTAACCAAAGTATAAAATGATCTAATCTAGTCTCTGATTGCCCTATCATAGAAGGTTAATAGTGCATTTCACTCGCCATTCCACGCGCTTTAAGATGCCGCCTAGCGCAGTACGCTGTCTGAAATAGAAGCGACGCAAATTGAACAAGTGTGATAGAATCTCGCTGAATACTTATATTAACCTTAATGTAAAATGATCTAATCGGGTCTCTGTTCGCCCTATCCTAGAAGTTTAATAGTGCATGTCACTCGTCATTTCATGCGCTTTGAGATGAGGCTTAACCCAATACGCTATCTGTAATAGGAGCGACGTAAGTTGAACAAATGTGACAGAATTACGCTGCATTCTTATATTCACCTTAATGTAAAATGATCTCTTCGGGTCTCTGTTCGCCCTACCCTAGAAGTATAATAGTGCATTTCACTCGTCATTTCATGCGCTTTGCGATGCCGCCTAGCCCAATACGCTATCTGAAATAGGAGCGACGTAAATTGAACAAATGTGATAGAATTTCGATGAATTCTTATATTAACCAAAGCATAAAATGATCTAATCTAGTCTCTGATTGCCCTATCATAGAAGGTTAATAGTGCATTTCACTCGCCATTCCACGCGCTTTAAGATGCCGCCTAGCCCAGTACGCTGTCTGAAATAGAAGCGACGCAAATTGAACAAGTGTGATAGAATCTCGCTGCATTCTTATATTAACCGTAATATAAAATGATCTAATCGGGTCTCTGTTTGCCCTAGCCTAGAAGTTTAATAGTGCATTTCACTCGTCATTTCATGCGCTTTGAGATGCCTCTAAGCCCAATAAGCTATCTGTAATAGGAACGACGTAAATTTTACAAATGTGATAGAATTTCGCTGAATTCTTAAATTAACTATAATATAAAATGATCTAATCGGGTCACTGATTGCCCTACCATAGAAGTTTAAAAGTGCATTCTACTTGCCACTTCATGCGCTTTGAGATGCCGCTTAGCACAATACGCTATCTGAAATAGGAACGACGTAAATTGAACAAATGTGATAGAATTTCCCTGAAATCTTATATTAAACAAAATATACAATGATCTAATCGGGTCTCAGATTGCCCTATCATAGAAGTTTAGTAGTGCATTTTACTCGTCATTCCACGCGCTTTAAGGTGCCGCCTAGCCCAGTACGCTATCTGAAATAGGAGCGACGTAAGTTGAACAAATGTGATAGAATTTTGCTGAATTCTTAAATTAACCATAATATAAAATGATCTAATCGGGTCTCTGTTTGCCCTACCCTAGAAGTTTAATAGTGCATTTCACTCGTCACTTTATGCGCTTTGAGATGCCGCTAAGCCCAATAAGCTATCGGAAATAGGAGCGACGTAAATTGAACAAATGTGGTAGAATTTCGCAGTATTCTTATGTTAACCAAAATATAAAATGATCTAATCTGGTCTCTGTTCGCCATAGCCTAGAAGTTTAATAGTGCATTTTGTTCGCCATTTCATGAGCTTTGGGATGCCGCTTAGCCCAATACGCTATCTGAAATAGGAGCGACGTAAATTGGACAAATGTGATAGAATTTCCCTGAAATCTTATATTAAACAAAATATAAAATGATCTAATCGGGTCTCTGATTGCTCTATCATAGAAGTTTAGTAGTGCATTTTACTCGCCCTTCCACGCGCTTTAAGATGCCGTCTAGCCCAGTACGCTATCTGAAATAGGAGCGACGTAAGATGAACAAATGTGATAGAATTACGCTGCATTCTTATATTAATCGTAATATAAAATGTTCTAATCGGGTCTCTGTTTGCCCTACCCTAGAAGTTTAATAGTGAATTTTATTCGCCATTTCATGCGCTTTGAGATGCCGCATAGCCTAATACGCTATTTGAAATAGGAGCGACGTAAATTGAACAAATGTGATAGAATTTCCGTGAATTCTTATATTAAATTTAATGTAAAATGATCTAATCGGGTCTCTGTTCGCCCTACCATAGAAGTCTAATGGTGCATTTCACTCGCCATTTCATGCGCTTTGAGATGCCGCTTAGCCGAATACGCTATCTGAAATAGGAGCGACGTAAATTGAACAAATGTGATAGAATTTCCCTGAAATCTTATATTAATCAAAATATAAAATGATCTAATCGGGTCTCTGATTGCCGTATCATAAAAGATTAGTAGTGCATTTCACTCGCCATTTCATGCGCTTTGAGATCCCGCTTAGCCCAATACGCCATCTGAAATAGGAGCGACGTAAGTTGAACAAACGTGATAGAATTTTGCTGAATTCTTAAATTAACCATAATATAAAATGATCTAATCGGGTCTCTGTTTGCCCTACCCTAGAAGTTTAATAGTGCATTTCACTCGTCACTTTATGCGCTTTGAGATGCCGCTAAGCCCAATAAGCTATCTGTAATAGAAGCGACGTAAATTGAACAAATGTGATAGAATTTCGTTGAATTCTTATATTAACCTTAATGTAAAATGATCTAATCGGGTCTCTGTTTGCCCTTCCCTAGAAGTTTAATAGTGCATTTCACTCGTCATTTCATGCGCTTTGAGATGCCGCTAAGCCCAATAAGCCATCTGAATAGGAGCGACGTAAATTGAACAAATGTGATAGAATTTCCGTGAATCCTTGTATTAACATTAATGTAAAATGATCTAATCGGGTCTCTGTTCGCCCTACCATAGAAGTCTAATGGTGCATTTCACTCGCCATTTCATGCGCTTTGAGATCCCGCTTAGCCAAATACGCCATCTGAAGTAGGAGCGACGTAAATTGAACAAATGTGATAGAATTTCCCTGAAATCTTATATTAATCAAAATATAAAATGATCTAATCGGGTCTCTGATTGCCGTATCATACAAGATTAGTAGTGCATTTCACTCGCCATTTCATGCGCTTTGAGATCCCGCTTAGCCCAATACGCCATCTGAAATAGGAGCGACGTAAGTTGAACAAATGTGATAGAATTTTGCTGAATTCTTAAATTAACCATAATATAAAATGATCTAATCGGGTCTCTGTTTGCCCTACCCTAGAAGTTTAATAGTGCATTTCACTCGTCACTTTATGCGCTTTGAGATGCCGCTAAGCCCAATAAGCTATCTGTAATAGAAGCGACGTAAATTGAACAAATGTGATAGAATTTCGTTGAATTCTTATATTAACCTTAATGTAAAATGATCTAATCGGGTCTCTGTTTGCCCTTCCCTAGAAGTTTAATAGTGCATTTCACTCGTCATTTCATGCGCTTTGAGATGCCGCTAAGCCCAATAAGCCAACTGAATAGGAGCGACGTAAATTGAACAAATGTGATAGAATTTCCGTGAATCCTTGTATTAACATTAATGTAAAATGATCTAATCGGGTCTCTGTTCGCCCTACCATAGAAGTCTAATGGTGCATTTCACTCGCCATTTCATGCGCTTTGAGATCCCGCTTAGCCCAATACGCCATCTGAAGTAGGAGCGACGTAAATTGAACAAATGTGATAGAATTTCCCTGAAATCTTATATTAATCAAAATATAAAATGATCTAATCGGGTCTCTGATTGCCCTATCATAGAAGATTAGTAGTGCATTTTACTCGCCATTCCACGCGCTTTAAGATGCCGCTTAGTCCAGTACGCTATCCGAAATAGGAGCGACGTAAATTGAACAAATGTGATAGAATAACGCTGAATTCTTATATTAACCGTAATATAAAATGATCTAATCGGGTCTCTGTTTGCCTTATCCTAGAAGTTTAATAGCGCATTTTACTCGCCATTTCATGCGCTTTGAGATGCCGCTTAGCCCAATACGCTATCTGGAATAGGAGCGACGTAAATTGAACAAATGTGATAGAATTCCCGTGAATTCTTATATTAACCTTAATGTAAAATGATCCGATCGGGTCTCTGTTCGCCCTACCATAGAAGTCTAATAGTGCATTTCACTCGCCATTTCATGCGCTTTGAGATGCCGCTTAGCCCAATACGCTATCTGAAATAGGAGCGACGTAAATTCAACAAATGTGATACTATTTCCCTGAAATCTTATATTAAACAAAATATAAAATGATCTAATCGGGTCTCTGTTTGCCCTACCCTAGAAGTTTAATAGTGCATTTCACTCGTCATTTCATGCGCTTTAAGATGCCGCCTAGCCCAGTACGCTATCTGAAATAGGAGCGACGTAAATTTTACAAATGTGATAGAATTTCGTTGAATTCTTATATTAACCAAAACATAAAATGATCTAATCGGGTCTCTGATTGCCCTATCATAGAAGTTTAATAGTGCATTTCACTCGCCATTCCACGCGCTTTAAGATGCCGCCTAGCCCAATAAGCTATCTGTAATAGAAGCGACGTAAATTGAACAAATGTGATAGAATTTCGTTGAATTCTTATATTAACCTTAATGTAAAATGATCTAATCGGGTCTCTGTTTGCCTTATCCTAGAAGTTTAATAGTGCATTATACTCGTCATTTCATGCGGACTGAGATGCCGCTAAGCCCAATAAGCTATCCGAAATAGGAGCGACGTAAATTGAACAAATGTGATAGAATCTCCCTGAAATCTTATATTAACCATAGTATAAAATGATCTAATCGGGTCTCTGTTCGCCCTAGCCTAGTAGTTTAATAGTGCATTTTATTCGCCATTTTATGCGCTTTGAGATGCCGCTTAGCCGAATACGCTCTCGGAAATAGGAGCGACGTAAAATGAACAGATGTGATAGAATCTCCCTGAAATCTTATATTAACCATAATATAAAATGATCTAATCGGGTCTCTGTTCGCCCTATCCTAGAAGTTTAATAGTGCATTTTATTCGCCATTTCATGCGCTTTTAGATGCCGCTTAGCCTAGGACGCTATCTGAAATAGGAACGACGTAAATTGAACAAATGTGATAGAATTTCACTGAATTCTTAAATTAACCATAATATAAAATGATCTAATCGGGTCTCTGTTTGCCCTACCGTAGATGTTTAATAGTGCATTTTACTCGCCATTGCATGTGCTTTGAGATGCCGCTAATCCCAATAAGCTATCTGTAATAGGAGCGACGTAAATTTTACAAATGTGATAGAATTTCGTTGCATTCTTATATTAACCAAAATATAAAATGATCTAATCGGGTCTCTGTTTGCCCTACCCTAGAAGTTTAATAGTGCATTTTGCTCGCCATTTCATGCGCTTTGAGATGCCGCTGAGCCCAATACGCTATTTGAAATAGGAGCGACGTAAATTGAACAAATGTGATAGAATTTCACTGAATTCTTATATTAACCAAAATATAAAATGATCTAATCGGGTCACTGTTCGCCCTACCATAGAAGTCTAATGGTGCATTTCACTCGCCATTTCATGCGCTTGGCGATGCCGCTTAGCCCAATACGCTATCTGAAATAGGAGCGACGTAAGTTGAACAAATGTGATAGAATTCCCGTGAATTCTTATATTAACCTTAATGTAAAATGATCCAATCGGGTCGCTGTTCGCCCTACCATAGAAGTCTAATAGTGCATTTCACTCGCCATTTCATGCGCTTTGAGATGCCGCTTAGCCCAATACGCTATCTGAAATAGGAGCGACGTGAACAAATGTGATAGAATTCCGCTGAATTCTTAAATTAACCAAAATATAAAATGATCTAATCGAGTCTCTGTTCGCCCTAGCCTAGTAGTTTAATAGTGCATTTCATTCGCCATTTTATGCGCTTTGAGATGCCGCTTAGCCGAATACGCTATCTGAAATAGGAGCGACGTAAATTGAACAGATGTGATAGAATCTCCCTGGAATCTTATATTAACCATAATATAAAATGATCTAATCGGATCTCTGTTCGCCCTAGCCTAGTAGTTTAATAGTGCATTTTATTCGCCATTTTATGCGCTTTGAGATGCCGCTTAGCCGAATACGCTATCTGAAATAGGAGCGACGTAAATTGAACAGATGTGATAGAATCTCCCTGAAATCTTATATTAACCATAATATAAAATGATCTAATCGGGTCTCTGTTCGCCCTAGCCTAGAAGTTTAATAGTGCATTATATTCGCCATTTCATGCGCTTTTAGATGCCGCTTAGCCTAGGACGCTATCTGAAATAGGAACGACGTAAATTGAACAAATGTGATAGAATTTCACTGAATTCTTAAATTAACCATAATATAAAATGATCTAATCGGGTCTCTGTTTGCCCTACCGTAGAAGTTTAATAGTGCATTTTACTCGACATTGCATGTGCTTTGAGATGCCGCTAAGCCCAATAAGCTATCTGTAATAGGAGCGACGTAAATTTTACAAATGTGATAGAATTTCGTTGAATTCTTATATTAACCAAAGTATAAAATGATCTAATCTAGTCTCTGATTGCACTATCATAGAAGGTTAATAGTGCATTTCACTCGCCATTCCACGCGCTTTAAGATGCCGCCTAGCCCAGTACGCTGTCTGAAATAGAAGCGACGTAAATTGAACAAATGTGAGAGAATTTTGCTGAATTCTTAAATTAACCATAATATAAAATGACCTAATCGGGTCTCTGTTTGCCCTACCGTAGAAGTTTAATAGTGCATTTTACTCGCCATTGCATGTGCTTTGAGATGCCGCTTAGCCCAATACGCTATCTGAAATAGGAGCGACGTAAATTGAACAAATGTGATAGAATTTCGCTGAATTCTTATATTAACCTTAATGTAAAATGGTCTAATCGGGTCTCTGTGCGCCCTAGCCTAGAAGTTTAATAGTGCATTTTATTCGCCATTTCATGCGCTTTGAGATGCCGCTTAGCCGAATACGCTATCTGAAATAGGAGCGACGTAAATTGAACAAATGTGATAGAATTACGCTGAATTCTAATATTAACCGTAATATAAAATGATCTAATCTAGTCTCTGATTGCCCTATCATAGAAGGTTAATAGTGCATTTCACTCGCCATTCCACGCGCTTTAAGATGCCGCCTAGCCCAGTACGCTGTCTGAAATAGAAGCGACGCAAATTGAACAAGTGTGATAGAATCTCGCTGAATACTTATATTAACCTTAATGTAAAATAATCTAATCGGGTCTCTGTTCGCCCTACCCTAGAAGTTTAATAGTGAATGTCCCTCGTCATTTCATGCGCTTTGAGATGACGCTTAACCCAATACGCTATCTGAAATTGGAGCGACGTAAATTGAACAAATGTGATACTATTTCCCTGAAATCTTATATTAAACAAAATATAAAATGATCTAATCGGGTCTCTGTTTGCCCTACCCTAGAAGTTTAATAGTGCATTTCACTCGTCATTTCATGCGCTTTAAGATGCCGCCTAGCCCAGTACGCTATCTGAAATAGGAGCGACGTAAATTTTACAAATGTGATAGAATTTCGTTGAATTCTTATATTAACCAAAACATAAAATGATCAAATCGGGTCTCTGATTGCCCTATCATAGAAGTTTAATGGTGCATTTCACTCGCCATTCCACGAGCTTTAAGATGCCGCCTAGCCCAGTACGCTATCTGAAATAGGAGCGACGTAACTTGAACAAATGTGATAGAATCACGCTGCATTCTTATATTAACCGTAATATAAAATGATCTAATCGGGTCTCTGTTTGCCTTATCCTAGAAGTTTAGTATTGCATTTCACTCGCCATTTCATGCGCTTTGAGATGCCGCTTAGCCCAATACGCTATCTGAAATAGGAGCGACGTAAATTGAACAAATGTGATAGAATTTTGCTGAATTCTTAAATTAACCATAATATAAAATGATATAATCGGGTCTCTGTTTGCCCTACCCTAGAAGTTTAATAGTGCATCTTACTCGCCGTTTCATGCGCTTTGAGAAGCCGCATAGCACAATACGCTATCTGAAATAGGAGTCACGAAAAGTGAAAAATGTGATAGAATTTCCCTGAATTCTTATATTAACCTTAATGTAAAATGATCTAATCGGGTCTCTGTTCGCCCTACCATAGAAGTCTAATAGTGTATTTCACTCGTCATTTCATGCGCTTTGAGATGCCGCTTAGCCCAATACGCTATCTGAAATAGGAGCAACGTAATATGGACGAATGTGATAAAATTTTGCTGACGTTTTAAATTAACCATAATATAAACTGATCTAATCGGGTCTCTGTTTGCCCTACCCTAGAAGTTTAACAGTGCATTTTACTCGTCATTCCACGCGCTTTAAGATGCCGCCTAGCCCAGTACGCTAACTGAAATAGGAACGACGTAAATTGAAGAAATGTGATAGGATTTTGCAGAATTCATAAATTAACCATAATATAAAATTATCTAATCGGGTCTCTGGTTGCCCTACCCTAGAAATTTAACAGTGCATTTTACTCGCCATTTCATGCGCTTTGAGATGCCGCTTAGCCCAATACGCTATCTGAAATAGGAACGACGTAAATTGAACAAATGTGATAGAATTTTGCTGAATTCTTAAATTAACCATAATATAAAATGATATAATCGGGTCTCTGTTTGCCCTACCCTTGAAGTTTAATAGTGCATCTTACTCGCCATTTCATGCGCTTTGAGAAGCCGCATAGCACAATACGCTATCTGAAATAGGAGTCACGTAAATTGAAAAATGTGATAGAATTTCCCTGAATTCTTATATTAACCTTAATGTAAAATGATCAAATCGGGTCTCTGTTCGCCCTAGCCTAGAACTTTAATAGTGCACTTTATTCGCAATTTCGTACGCTTTGAGATGCCGCTTAGCCCAATACGGTATCAGAAATAGAAGCGACGTAAATTGAACAAACGTGATAGAATTTCCCTGAAATCTTATATTAAACAAAATATAAAATGATCTAATCCGGTCTCTGATTGACCTATCATAGAAGTTTTGTAGTGCATTTTACTCGCCATTCCACGCGCTTTCGGATGCCGCCTAGCCCAGTATGCTATCTGAAAAAGGAGCGACGTAAGTTGAACAAATGTGATAGAATTACGCTGAATTCTTATATTAACCGTAATATAAAATGATCTAATCGGGTCTCTGTTCGCCCTACCATAGAAGTCTAATAGTGCATTTCACTCGACATTTCATGTGCTTTGAGATGCCGCTTAGCCCAATACGCTATCTGAAATAGGAGCAACGTAAATTGATCAAATGTGATAGAATTTCCCTGAAATCTTATATTAAACAAAATATAAAATGATCTAATCGGGTCTCTGTTTGCCTTATCCTAGAAGTTTAGTATTGCATTTCACTCGTCATTTCATGCGCTTTGAGATGCCGCTTAGCCCAATACGCTATCTGAAATAGGAGCGACGTAAATTGAACAAATGTGATAGAATTTCGCTGAATTCTTATATTAACCAAAATATAAAATGATCTAATCGGGTCTCTGATTGCCCTATCATAGAAGTTTAACAGTGCATTTCACTCATCATTTCATGCGCTATGAGATGCCGCTTTGCCCAATAAGCTATCTGAAATAGGAGCGACGTAAATTGAACAAATGTGATAGAATTTCCCTGAAATCTTATATTAAACAAAATGTAAAATGATGTAATCGGGTCTCTGTTCGCCCTAGCCTAGCAGTTTAATCGTGCATTTTACTCGCCATTTCATGCGCTTTGAGATGCCGCTTAGCCCAATACGCTATCTGAAATAGGAACGACGTAAATTGAACAAATGTGATAGAATTTCGCTGAATTCTTATATTAACCTTAATGTAAAATGATCTAATCGGGTCTCTGTTCGCCCTACCCTAGAAGTTTAATAGTGCATTTCACTCGTAATTGCATGCGCTTTGAGATGCCGCATAGCGCAATTAGCTATCTGAAATAGGAGCGACGTAAATTGAACAAATGTGATAGAATTTCGCTGAATTCTTGTATTAACCAAAATATAAAATGATCTAATCGGGCCTCTGATTGCCTTATCATAGAAGTTTAATAGTGCATTTCACTCGCCATTCCACGCGCTTTAAGATGCCGCCTAGCCCAGTACGCTATCTGAAATAGCAACGACGTAAATTGAACAAATGTGATAGAATTTCGCTGAATTCTTATATTACCCTTAATGTAAAATGATCTAATCGGGTCTCTGTTCGCCCTACCCTAGAAGTTTAATAGTGCATTTCACTCGTAATTGCATGCGCTTTGAGATGCCGCATAGCCCAATTAGCTATCTGAAATAGGAGCGACGTAAATTGAACAAATGCGATAGAATTTCCCTGAAATCTTATATTAAACAAAATATAAAATGATTTAGTCGGGTCTGTTATCGCCGTATCATAAAAGGTTAATAGTGCATTCTACTCGCCATTCCACGCGCTTTAAGATGCCGCCTAGCCCAGTACGCTATCTGAAATAGGAGCGACGTAAATTGAACAAATGTGATAGAATTTCGCTTAATTCTTTTATTAACCATAATGTAAAATGATCTAATCGGGTCTCTGATTGCCCTATCATAGAAGATTGGTAGTGCATTTTACTCGCCATTCCACGCGCTTTAAGATGCCGCCTAGCCCTGTAGGCTATCTGAAATATCAAAGACGTAAACTGAACAAATGTGACAGAATTTCGCTGAATTCTTATATTACGCTTAATGTGAAATGATCTAATCGGGTCTCTGTTCGCCCTACCCTAGAAGTTTAATAGTGCATTTCACTCGTAATTGCATGCGCTTTGAGATGCCGCATAGCCCAATTAGCTATATGAAATAGGAGCGACGTAAATTGAACAAATGTGATAGAATTTCGCTGAATCCTTGTATTAACCATAATATAAAATGATCTAATCGGGTCTCTGATTGCCCTATCATAGAAGTTTAATAGTGCATTTCACTCGCCATTCCACGCGCTTTAAGATGCCGCCTAGCCCAGTACGCTATCTGAAATAGGAACGACGTAAATTGAACAAATGTGATAGAATTTTGCTGAATTCTTAAATTAACCATAATATAAACTGATCTAATCGGGTCTCTGTTTGCCCTACCCTAGAAGTTTAACAGTGCATTTTACTCGTCATTCCACGCGCTTTAAGATGCCGCCTAGCCCAGTACGCTAACTGAAATAGGAACGACGTAAATTGAAGAAATGTGATAGGATTTTGCAGAATTCATAAATTAACCATAATATAAAATTATCTAATCGGGTCTCTGGTTGCCCTACCCTAGAAATTTAACAGTGCATTTTACTCGCCATTTCATGCGCTTTGAGATGCCGCTTAGCCCAATACGCTATCTGAAATAGGAACGACGTAAATTGAACAAATGTGATAGAATTTTGCTGAATTCTTAAATTAACCATAATATAAAATGATATAATCGGGTCTCTGTTTGCCCTACCCTTGAAGTTTAATAGTGCATCTTACTCGCCATTTCATGCGCTTTGAGAAGCCGCATAGCACAATACGCTATCTGAAATAGGAGTCACGTAAATTGAAAAATGTGATAGAATTTCCCTGAATTCTTATATTAACCTTAATGTAAAATGATCTAATCGGGTCTCTGTTCGCCCTAGCCTAGAACTTTAATAGTGCACTTTATTCGCAATTTCGTACGCTTTGAGATGCCGCTTAGCCCAATACGGTATCAGAAATAGAAGCGACGTAAATTGAACAAACGTGATAGAATTTCCCTGAAATCTTATATTAAACAAAATATAAAATGATCTAATCCGGTCTCTGATTGACCTATCATAGAAGTTTTGTAGTGCATTTTACTCGCCATTCCACGCGCTTTCGGATGCCGCCTAGCCCAGTATGCTATCTGAAAAAGGAGCGACGTAAGTTGAACAAATGTGATAGAATTACGCTGAATTCTTATATTAACCGTAATATAAAATGATCTAATCGGGTCTCTGTTCGCCCTACCATAGAAGTCTAATAGTGCATTTCACTCGACATTTCATGTGCTTTGAGATGCCGCTTAGCCCAATACGCTATCTGAAATAGGAGCAACGTAAATTGAACAAATGTGATAGAATTTCCCTGAAATCTTATATTAAACAAAATATAAAATGATCTAATCGGGTCTGTGTTTGCCTTATCCTAGAAGTTTAGTATTGCATTTCACTCGTCATTTCATGCGCTTTGAGATGCCGCTTAGCCCAATACGCTATCTGAAATAGGAGCGACGTAAATTGAACAAATGTGATAGAATTTCGCTGAATTCTTATATTAACCAAAATATAAAATGATCTAATCGGGTCTCTGATTGCCCTATCATAGAAGTTTAACAGTGCATTTCACTCCTCATTTCATGCGCTATGAGATGCCGCTTTGCCCAATAAGCTATCTGAAATAGGAGCGACGTAAATTGAACAAATGTGATAGAATTTCCCTGAAATCTTATATTAAACAAAATGTAAAATGATGTAATCCGGTCTCTGTTCGCCCTAGCCTAGAAGTTTAATCGTGCATTTTACTCGTCATTTCATGCGCTTTGAGATGTCGCATAGCCCAATACGCTATCTGAAATAGGAACGACGTAAATTGAACAAATGTGATAGAATTTCCCTGAATTCTTATATTAAGCTTAATGTAAAATGATCTAATCGGTTCTCTGTTCGCCCTACCCTAGAAGTTCAATAGTGCCTTTCACTCGTCATTCCATGCGCTTTGAGATGCCGCTTAGCCCAATACGCTATCTGAAATAGGAGCGACGTAAGTTGAACAAATGTGATAGAATTTCGTTGAATTCTTTTATTAACCATAATGTAAAATGATCTAATCGGGTCTCTGTTAGCCCTTCCCTAGAAGTTTAATAGTGCATTTCACTCGTCATTTCATGCGCTTTGAGATGCCGCTAAGCCCAATAAGCCATCTGAATAGGAGCGACGTAAATTGAACAAATGTGATAGAATTTCGCTGAATTCTTATATTACCCTTAATGTAAAATGATCTAATCGGGTCTCTGTTCGCCCTACCCTAGAAGTTTAATAGTGCATTTCACTCGCCATTCCACGCGCTTTAAGATGCCGCCTAGCCCAGTACGCTATCTGAAATAGGAACGACGTAAATTGAACAAATGTGATAGAATTTTGCTGAATTCTTAAATTAACCATAATATAAACTGATCTAATCGGGTCTCTGTTTGCCCTACCCTAGAAGTTTAACAGTGCATTTTACTCGTCATGCCACGCGCTTTAAGATGCCGCCTAGCCCAGTACGCTAACTGAAATAGGAACGACGTAAATTGAAGAAATGTGATAGGATTTTGCAGAATTCATAAATTAACCATAATATAAAATTATCTAATCGGGTCTCTGGTTGCCCTACCCTAGAAATTTAACAGTGCATTTTACTCGCCATTTCATGCGCTTTGAGATGCCGCTTAGCCCAATACGCTATCTGAAATAGGAACGACGTAAATTGATCAAATGTGATAGAATTTCCCTGAAATCTTATATTAAACAAAATATAAAATGATCTAATCGGGTCTCTGTTTGCCTTATCCTAGAAGTTTAGTATTGCATTTCACTCGTCATTTCATGCGCTTTGAGATGCCGCTTAGCCCAATACGCTATCTGAAATAGGAGCGACGTAAATTGAACAAATGTGATAGAATTTCGCTGAATTCTTATATTAACCAAAATATAAAATGATCTAATCGGGTCTCTGATTGCCCTATCATAGAAGTTTAACAGTGCATTTCACTCATCATTTCATGCGCTATGAGATGCCGCTTTGCCCAATAAGCTATCTGAAATAGGAGCGACGTAAATTGAACAAATGTGATAGAATTTCCCTGAAATCTTATATTAAACAAAATGTAAAATGATGTAATCGGGTCTCTGTTCGCCCTAGCCTAGAAGTTTAATCGTGCATTTTAGTCGCCATTTCATGCGCTTTGAGATGCCGCTTAGCCCAATACGCTATCTGAAATAGGAACGACGTAAATTGAACAAATGTGATAGAATTTCCCTGAATTCTTATATTAACCTTAATGTAAAATGATCTAATCGGTTCTCTGTTCGCCCTACCCTAGAAGTTCAATAGTGCCTTTCACTCGTCATTCCATGCGCTTTGAGATGCCGTTTAGCCCAATACGCTATCTGAAATAGGAGCAACGTAAATTGAACAAATGTGATAGAATTTTGCTGACTTCCTTAATTAACCATAATATAAAGTGATCTACTCGGGTCTCTGTTTGCCCTACCCTAGAACATTAATAGTGCACTTTATTCGCCATTTCATACGCTTTGAGATGCCGCTTAGCCCAATACGCTATCTGAAATAGGAGCGACGTAAGTTGAACAAATGTGATAGAATTTCGTTGAATTCTTTTATTAACTATAATGTAAAATGATCTAATCGGGTCTCTGTTTGCCCTTCCCTAGAAGTTTAATAGTGCATTTCACTCGTCATTTCATGCGCTTTGAGATGCCGCTAAGCCCAATAAGCCATCTGAATAGGAGCGACGTAAATTGAACAAATGTGATAGAATTTCGCTGAATTCTTATATTAACCGTAATATAAAATGATCTAATCGGGTCTCTGTTCGCCCTACCATAGAAGTCTAATAGTGCATTTCACTCGACATTTCATGTGCTTTGAGATCCCGCTTAGCCCAATACGCCATCTGAAATAGGAGCGTCGTAAATTGAACAAATGTGATAGAATTTCCCTGAAATCTTATATTAATCAAAATATAAAATGATCTAATCGGGTCTCTGATTGCCCTATCATAGAAGATTAGTAGTGCATTTCACTCGCCATTCCACGAGCTTTAAGATGCCGCCTAGCCCAGTACGCTATCTGAAATAGGAGCGACGTAACTTGAACAAATGTGATAGAATCACGCTGCATTCTTATATTAACCGTAATATAAAATGATCTAATCGGGTCTCTGTTTGCCTTATCCTAGAAGTTTAGTATTGCATTTCACTCGTCATTTCATGCGCTTTGAGATGCCGCTTAGCCCAATACGCTATCTGAAATAGGAGCGACGTAAATTGAACAAATGTGATAGAATTTTGCTGAATTCTTAAATTAACCATAATATAAAATGATATAATCGGGTCTCTGTTTGCCCTACCCTAGAAGTTTAATAGTGCATCTTTCTCGCCATTTCATGCGCTTTGAGAAGCCGCATAGCACAATACGCTATCTGAAATAGGAGTCACGAAAAGTGAAAAATGTGATAGAATTTCCCTGAATTCTTATATTAACCTTAATGTAAAATGATCTAATCGGGTCTCTGTTCGCCCTACCATAGAAGTCTAATAGTGTATTTCACTCGTCATTTCATGCGCTTTGAGATGCCGCTTAGCCCAATACGCTATCTGAAATAGGAGCAACGTAATATGGACGAATGTGATAAAATTTTGCTGACGTTTTAAATTAACCATAATATAAAATGATCTAATCGGGTCTCTGTTCGCCCTACCATAGAAGTCTAATAGTGCATTTCACTCGACATTTCATGTGCTTTGAGATGCCGCTTAGCCCAATACGCTATCTGAAATAGGAGCGACGTAAATTGATCAAATGTGATAGAATTTCCCTGAAATCTTATATTAAACAAAATATAAAATGATCTAATCGGGTCTCTGTTTGCCTTATCCTAGAAGTTTAGTATTGCATTTCACTCGTCATTTCATGCGTTTTGAGATGCCGCTTAGCCCAATACGCTATCTGAAATAGGAGCGACGTAAATTGAACAAATGTGATAGAATTTCGCTGAATTCTTATATTAACCAAAATATAAAATGATCTAATCGGGTCTCTGATTGCCCTATCATAGAAGTTTAACAGTGCATTTCACTCATCATTTCATGCGCTATGAGATGCCGCTTTGCCCAATAAGCTATCTGAAATAGGAGCGACGTAAATTGAACAAATGTGATAGAATTTCCCTGAAATCTTGTATTAAACAAAATGTAAAATGATGTAATCGGGTCTCTGTTCGCCCTAGCCTAGAAGTTTAATCGTGCATTTTACTCGCCATTTCATGCGCTTTGAGATGCCGCTTAGCCCAATACGCTATCTGAAATAGGAACGACGTAAATTGAACAAATGTGATAGAATTTCCCTGAATTCTTATATTAACCTTAATGTAAAATGATCTAATCGGTTCTCTGTTGGCCCTACCCTAGAAGTTCAATAGTGCCTTTCACTCGTCATTCCATGCGCTTTGAGATGCCGCTTAGCCCAATACGCTATCTGAAATAGGAGCGACGTAAGTTGAACAAATGTGATAGAATTTCGTTGAATTCTTTTATTAACCATAATGTAAAATGATCTAATCGGGTCTCTGTTAGCCCTTCCCTAGAAGTTTAATAGTGCATTTCACTCGTCATTTCATGCGCTTTGAGATGCCGCTAAGCCCAATAAGCCATCTGAATAGGAGCGACGTAAATTGAACAAATGTGATAGAATTTCGCTGAATTCTTATATTAACCTTAATGTAAAATGATCTAATCGGGTCTCTGTTCGCCCTACCCTAGAAGTTTAATAGTGCATTTCACTCGTAATTGCATGCGCTTTGAGATGCCGCATAGCCCAATTAGCTATATGAAATAGGAGCGACGTAAATTGAACAAATGTGATAGAATTTCGCTGAATCCTTGTATTAACCATAATATAAAATGATCTAATCGGGTCTCTGATTGCCCTATCATAGTAGTTTAATAGTGCATTTCACTCGCCATTCCACGCGCTTTAAGATGCCGCCTAGCCCAGTACGCTATCTGAAATAGGAACGACGTAAATTGAGCAAATGTGATAGAATTTTGCTGAATACTTAAATTAATCATAATATAAACTGATCTAATCGGGTCTCTGTTTGCCCTACCCTAGAAGTTTAACAGTGCATTTTACTCGTCATTCCACGCGCTTTAAGATGCCGCCTAGCCCAGTACGCTAACTGAAATAGGAACGACGTAAATTGAAGAAATGTGATAGGATTTTGCAGAATTCTTAAATTAACCATAATATAAAATTATCTAATCGGGTCTCTGGTTGCCCTACCCTAGAAATTTAACAGTGCATTTTACTCGCCATTTCATGCGCTTTGAGATGCCGCTTAGCCCAATACGCTATCTGAAATAGGAACGACGTAAATTGAACAAATGTGATAGAATTTTGCTGAATTCTTAAATTAACCATAATATAAAATGATATAATCGGGTCTCTGTTTGCCCTACCCTTGAAGTTTAATAGAGCATCTTACTCGCCATTTCATGCGCTTTGAGAAGCCGCATAGCACAATACGCTATCTGAAATAGGAGTCACGTAAATTGAAAAATGTGATAGAATTTCCCTGAATTCTTATATTAACCTTAATGTAAAATGATCTAATCGGGTCTCTGTTCGCCCTAGCCTAGAACTTTAATAGTGCACTTTATTCGCAATTTCGTACGCTTTGAGATGCCGCTTAGCCCAATACGGTATCAGAAATAGAAGCGACGTAAATTGAACAAACGTGATAGAATTTCCCTGAAATCTTATATTAAACAAAATATAAAATGATCTAATCCGGTCTCTGATTGACCTATCATAGAAGTTTTGTAGTGCATTTTACTCGCCATTCCACGCGCTTTCGGATGCCGCCTAGCCCAGTATGCTATCTGAAAAAGGAGCGACGTAAGTTGAACAAATGTGATAGAATTACGCTGAATTCTTATATTAACCGTAATATAAAATGATCTAATCGGGTCTCTGTTCGCCCTACCATAGAAGTCTAATAGTGCATTTCACTCGACATTTCATGTGCTTTGAGATGCCGCTTAGCCCAATACGCTATCTGAAATAGGAGCGACGTAAATTGATGAAATGTGATAGAATTTCCCTGAAATCTTATATTAAACAAAATATAAAATGATCTAATCGGGTCTCTGTTTGCCTTATCCTAGAAGTTTAGTATTGCATTTCACTCGTCATTTCATGCGCTTTGAGATGCCGCTTAGCCCAATACGCTATCTGAAATAGGAGCGACGTAAATTGAACAAATGTGATAGAATTTCGCTGAATTCTTATATTAACCAAAATATAAAATGATCTAATCGGGTCTCTGATTGCCCTATCATAGAAGTTTAACAGTGCACTTCACTCATCATTTCATGCGCTATGAGATGCCGCTTTGCCCAATAAGCTATCTGAAATAGGAGCGACGTAAATTGAACAAATGTGATAGAATTTCCCTGAAATCTTGTATTAAACAAAATGTAAAATGATGTAATCGGGTCTCTGTTCGCCCTAGCATAGAAGTTTAATCGTGCATTTTACTCGCCATTTCATGCGCTTTGAGATGCCGCTTAGCCCAATACGCTATCTGAAATAGGAACGACGTAAATTGAACAAATGTGATAGAATTTCCCTGAATTCTTATATTAACCTTAATGTAAAATGATCTAATCGGTTCTCTGTTCGCCCTACCCTAGAAGTTCAATAGTGCCTTTCACTCGTCATTCCATGCGCTTTGAGATGCCGCTTAGCCCAATACGCTATCTGAAATAGGAGCGACGTAAGTTGAACAAATGTGATAGAATTTCGTTGAATTCTTTTATTAACCATAATGTAAAATGATCTAATCGGGTCTCTGTTAGCCATACCCTAGAAGTTTAATAGTGCATTTCACTCGTCATTTCATGCGCTTTGAGATGCCGCTAAGCCCAATAAGCCATCTGAATAGGAGCGACGTAAATTGAACAAATGTGATAGAATTTCGCTGAATTCTTATATTAACCTTAATGTAAAATGATCTAATCGGGTCTCTGTTCGCCCTACCCTAGAAGTTTAATAGTGCATTTCACTCGTAATTGCATGCGCTTTGAGATGCCGCATAGCCCAATTAGCTATATGAAATAGGAGCGACGTAAATTGAACAAATGTGATAGAATTTCGCTGAATCCTTGTATTAACCATAATATAAAATGATCTAATCGGGTCTCTGATTGCCCTATCATAGTAGTTTAATAGTGCATTTCACTCGCCATTCCACGCGCTTTAAGATGCCGCCTAGCCCAGTACGCTATCTGAAATAGGAACGACGTAAATTGAACAAATGTGATAGAATTTTGCTGAATACTTAAATTAATCATAATATAAACTGATCTAATCGGGTCTCTGTTTGCCCTACCCTAGAAGTTTAACAGTGCATTTTACTCGTCATTCCACGCGCTTTAAGATGCCGCCTAGCCCAGTACGCTAACTGAAATAGGAACGACGTAAATTGAAGAAATGTGATAGGATTTTGCAGAATTCTTAAATTAACCATAATATAAAATTATCTAATCGGGTCTCTGGTTGCCCTACCCTAGAAATTTAACAGTGCATTTTACTCGCCATTTCATGCGCTTTGAGATGCCGCTTAGCCCAATACGCTATCTGAAATAGGAACGACGTAAATTGAACAAATGTGATAGAATTTTGCTGAATTCTTAAATTAACCATAATATAAAATGATATAATCGGGTCTCTGTTTGCCCTACCCTTGAAGTTTAATAGAGCATCTTACTCGCCATTTCATGCGCTTTGAGAAGCCGCATAGCACAATACGCTATCTGAAATAGGAGTCACGTAAATTGAAAAATGTGATAGAATTTCCCTGAATTCTTATATTAACCTTAATGTAAAATGATCTAATCGGGTCTCTGTTCGCCCTAGCCTAGAACTTTAATAGTGCACTTTATTCGCAATTTCATACGCTTTGAGATGCCGCTTAGCCCAATACGGTATCAGAAATAGAAGCGACGTAAATTGAACAAACGTGATAGAATTTCCCTGAAATCTTATATTAAACAAAATATAAAATGATCTAATCCGGTCTCTGATTGACCTATCATAGAAGTTTTGTAGTGCATTTTACTCGCCATTCCACGCGCTTTCGGATGCCGCCTAGCCCAGTATGCTATCTGAAAAAGGAGCGACGTAAGTTGAACAAATGTGATAGAATTACGCTGAATTCTTATATTAACCGTAATATAAAATGATCTAATCGGGTCTTGTTCGCCCTACCATAGAAGTCTAATAGTGCATTTCACTCGACATTTCATGTGCTTTGAGATGCCGCTTAGCCCAATACGCTATCTGAAATAGGAGCGACGTAAATTGATGAAATGTGATAGAATTTCCCTGAAATCTTATATTAAACAAAATATAAAATGATCTAATCGGGTCTCTGTTTGCCTTATCCTAGAAGTTTAGTATTGCATTTCACTCGTCATTTCATGCGCTTTGAGATGCCGCTTAGCCCAATACGCTATCTGAAATAGGAGCGACGTAAATTGAACAAATGTGATAGAATTTCGCTGAATTCTTATATTAACCAAAATATAAAATGATCTAATCGGGTCTCTGATTGCCCTATCATAGAAGTTTAACAGTGCACTTCACTCATCATTTCATGCGCTATGAGATGCCGCTTTGCCCAATAAGCTATCTGAAATAGGAGCGACGTAAATTGAACAAATGTGATAGAATTTCCCTGAAATCTTGTATTAAACAAAATGTAAAATGATGTAATCGGGTCTCTGTTCGCCCTAGCATAGAAGTTTAATCGTGCATTTTACTCGCCATTTCATGCGCTTTGAGATGCCGCTTAGCCCAATACGCTATCTGAAATAGGAACGACGTAAATTGAACAAATGTGATAGAATTTCCCTGAATTCTTATATTAACCTTAATGTAAAATGATCTAATCGGTTCTCTGTTCGCCCTACCCTAGAAGTTCAATAGTGCCTTTCACTCGTCATTCCATGCGCTTTGAGATGCCGCTTAGCCCAATACGCTATCTGAAATAGGAGCGACGTAAGTTGAACAAATGTGATAGAATTTCGTTGAATTCTTTTATTAACCATAATGTAAAATGATCTAATCGGGTCTCTGTTAGCCATTCCCTAGAAGTTTAATAGTGCATTTCACTCGTCATTTCATGCGCTTTGAGATGCCGCTAAGCCCAATAAGCCATCTGAATAGGAGCGACGTAAATTGAACAAATGTGATAGAATTTCGCTGAATTCTTATATTAACCTTAATGTAAAATGATCTAATCGGGTCTCTGTTCGCCC
Organism: Macropis europaea; assembly: GCA_916610135.2. Taxonomy (NCBI): domain Eukaryota; kingdom Metazoa; phylum Arthropoda; class Insecta; order Hymenoptera; family Melittidae; genus Macropis; species Macropis europaea. The sequence goes on from CAKAJE020000722.1 coordinate 42,294, forward strand.
TACCCTAGAAGTTTAATAGTGCATTTCACTCGTAATTGCATGCGCTTTGAGATGCCGCATAGCCCAATTAGCTATATGAAATAGGAGCGACGTAAATTGAACAAATGTGATAGAATTTCGCTGAATCCTTGTATTAACCATAATATAAAATGATCTAATCGGGTCTCTGATTGCCCTATCATAGTAGTTTAATAGTGCATTTCACTCGCCATTCCACGCGCTTTAAGATGCCGCCTAGCCCAGTACGCTATCTGAAATAGGAACGACGTAAATTGAACAAATGTGATAGAATTTTGCTGAATTCTTAAATTAATCATAATATAAACTGATCTAATCGGGTCTCTGTTTGCCCTACCCTAGAAGTTTAACAGTGCATTTTACTCGTCATTCCACGCGCTTTAAGATGCCGCCTAGCCCAGTACGCTAACTGAAATAGGAACGACGTAAATTGAAGAAATGTGATAGGATTTTGCAGAATTCTTAAATTAACCATAATATAAAATTATCTAATCGGGTCTCTGGTTGCCCTACCCTAGAAATTTAACAGTGCATTTTACTCGCCATTTCATGCGCTTTGAGATGCCGCTTAGCCCAATACGCTATCTGAAATAGGAACGACGTAAATTGAACAAATGTGATAGAATTTTGCTGAATTCTTAAATTAACCATAATATAAAATGATATAATCGGGTCTCTGTTTGCCCTACCCTAGAAGTTTAATAGAGCATCTTACTCGCCATTTCATGCGCTTTGAGAAGCCGCATAGCACAATACGCTATCTGAAATAGGAGTCACGTAAATTGAAAAATGTGATAGAATTTCCCTGAATTCTTATATTAACCTTAATGTAAAATGATCTAATCGGGTCTCTGTTCGCCCTAGCCTAGAACTTTAATAGTGCACTTTATTCGCAATTTCGTACGCTTTGAGATGCCGCTTAGCCCAATACGGTATCAGAAATAGAAGCGACGTAAATTGAACAAACGTGATAGAATTTCCCTGAAATCTTATATTAAACAAAATATAAAATGATCTAATCCGGTCTCTGATTGACCTATCATAGAAGTTTTGTAGTGCATTTTACTCGCCATTCCACGCGCTTTCGGATGCCGCCTAGCCCAGTATGCTATCTGAAAAAGGAGCGACGTAAGTTGAACAAATGTGATAGAATTACGCTGAATTCTTATATTAACCGTAATATAAAATGATCTAATCGGGTCTCTGTTCGCCCTACCATAGAAGTCTAATAGTGCATTTCACTCGACATTTCATGTGCTTTGAGATGCCGCTTAGCCCAATACGCTATCTGAAATAGGAGCGACGTAAATTGATGAAATGTGATAGAATTTCCCTGAAATCTTATATTAAACAAAATATAAAATGATCTAATCGGGTCTCTGTTTGCCTTATCCTAGAAGTTTAGTATTGCATTTCACTCGTCATTTCATGCGCTTTGAGATGCCGCTTAGCCCAATACGCTATCTGAAATAGGAGCGACGTAAATTGAACAAATGTGATAGAATTTCGCTGAATTCTTATATTAACCAAAATATAAAATGATCTAATCGGGTCTCTGATTGCCCTATCATAGAAGTTTAACAGTGCATTTCACTCATCATTTCATGCGCTATGAGATGCCGCTTTGCCCAATAAGCTATCTGAAACAGGAGCGACGTAAATTGAACAAATGTGATAGAATTTCCCTGAAATCTTATATTAAACAAAATGTAAAATGATGTAATCGGGTCTCTGTTCGCCCTAGCCTAGAAGTTTAATCGTGCATTTTAGTCGCCATTTCATGCGCTTTGAGATGCCGCTTAGCCCAATACGCTATCTGAAATAGGAACGACGTAAATTGAACAAATGTGATAGAATTTCCCTGAATTCTTATATTAACCTTAATGTAAAATGATCTAATCGGTTCTCTGTTCGCCCTACCCTAGAAGTTCAATAGTGCCTTTCACTCGTCATTCCATGCGCTTTGAGATGCAGCTTAGCCCAATACGCTATCTGAAATAGGAGCGACGTAAGTTGAACAAATGTGATAGAATTTCGTTGAATTCTTTTATTAACCATAATGTAAAATGATATAATCGGGTCTCTGTTAGCCCTTCCCTAGAAGTTTAATAGTGCATTCTACTCGCCATTCCACGCGCTTTAAGATGCCGCCTAGCCCAATACGCTATCTGAAATAGGAGCGACGTAAATTGAACAAATGTGATAGAATTTCGCTGAATTCTTAAATTAACCATAATATAAAATGATCTAATCGGGTCTCTGATTGCCCTATCATAGAAGTTAAATAGTACATTTTACTCGCCATTCCACGCGCTTTAATATGCCGCCTAGCCCAGTACGCTATCTGAAATAGGAGCGACGTAAATTGAACAAATGTGATAGAATTTCGCTTAATTCTTTTATTAACCATAATGTAAAATGATCTAATCGGGTCTCTGATTGCCCTATCATAGAAGATTGGTAGTGCATTTTACTCGCCATTCCACGCGCTTTAAGATGCCGCCTAGCCCTGTAGGCTATCTGAAATATCAAAGACGTAAACTGAACAAATGTGACAGAATTTCGCTGAATTCTTATATTACGCTTAATGTGAAATGATCTAATCGGGTCTCTGTTCGCCCTACCCTAGAAGTTTAATAGTGCATTTCACTCGTAATTGCATGCGCTTTGAGATGCCGCATAGCCCAATTAGCTATATGAAATAGGAGCGACGTAAATTGAACAAATGTGATAGAATTTCGCTGAATCCTTGTATTAACCATAATATAAAATGATCTAATCGGGTCTCTGATTGCCCTATCATAGAAGTTTAATAGTGCATTTCACTCGCCATTCCACGCGCTTTAAGATGCCGCCTAGCCCAGTACGCTAACTGAAATAGGAACGACGTAAATTGAAGAAATGTGATAGGATTTTGCAGAATTCATAAATTAACCATAATATAAAATTATCTAATCGGGTCTCTGGTTGCCCTACCCTAGAAATTTAACAGTGCATTTTACTCGCCATTTCATGCGCTTTGAGATGCCGCTTAGCCCAATACGCTATCTGAAATAGGAACGACGTAAATTGAACAAATGTGATAGAATTTTGCTGAATTCTTAAATTAACCATAATATAAAATGATATAATCGGGTCTCTGTTTGCCCTACCCTTGAAGTTTAATAGTGCATCTTACTCGCCATTTCATGCGCTTTGAGAAGCCGCATAGCACAATACGCTATCTGAAATAGGAGTCACGTAAATTGAAAAATGTGATAGAATTTCCCTGAATTCTTATATTAACCTTAATGTAAAATGATCTAATCGGGTCTCTGTTCGCCCTAGCCTAGAACTTTAATAGTGCACTTTATTCGCAATTTCGTACGCTTTGAGATGCCGCTTAGCCCAATACGGTATCAGAAATAGAAGCGACGTAAATTGAACAAACGTGATAGAATTTCCCTGAAATCTTATATTAAACAAAATATAAAATGATCTAATCCGGTCTCTGATTGACCTATCATAGAAGTTTTGTAGTGCATTTTACTCGCCATTCCACGCGCTTTCGGATGCCGCCTAGCCCAGTATGCTATCTGAAAAAGGAGCGACGTAAGTTGAACAAATGTGATAGAATTACGCTGAATTCTTATATTAACCGTAATATAAAATGATCTAATCGGGTCTCTGTTCGCCCTACCATAGAAGTCTAATAGTGCATTTCACTCGACATTTCATGTGCTTTGAGATGCCGCTTAGCCCAATACGCTATCTGAAATAGGAGCGACGTAAATTGATCAAATGTGATAGAATTTCCCTGAAATCTTATATTAAACAAAATATAAAATGATCTAATCGGGTCTCTGTTTGCCTTATCCTAGAAGTTTAGTATTGCATTTCACTCGTCATTTCATGCGCTTTGAGATGCCGCTTAGCCCAATACGCTATCTGAAATAGGAGCGACGTAAATTGAACAAATGTGATAGAATTTCGCTGAATTCTTATATTAACCAAAATATCAAATGATCTAATCGGGTCTCTGATTGCCCTATCATAGAAGTTTAACAGTGCATTTCACTCATCATTTCATGCGCTATGAGATGCCGCTTTGCCCAATAAGCTATCTGAAATAGGAGCGACGTAAATTGAACAAATGTGATAGAATTTCCCTGAAATCTTATATTAAACAAAATGTAAAATGATGTAATCGGGTCTCTGTTCGCCCTAGCCTAGAAGTTTAATCGTGCATTTTAATCGCCATTTCATGCGCTTTGAGATGCCGCTTAGCCCAATACGCTATCTGAAATAGGAACGACGTAAATTGAACAAATGTGATAGAATTTCCCTGAATTCTTATATTAACCTTAATGTAAAATGATCTAATCGGTTCTCTGTTCGCCCTACCCTAGAATTTCAATAGTGCCTTTCACTCGTCATTCCATGCGCTTTGAGATGCCGCTTAGCCCAATACGCTATCTGAAATAGGAGCGACGTAAGTTGAACAAATGTGATAGAATTTCGTTGAATTCTTTTATTAACCATAATGTAAAATGATCTAATCGGGTCTCTGATAGCCCTTCCCTAGAAGTTTAATAGTGCATTTCACTCGTCATTTCATGCGCTTTGAGATGCCGCTAAGCCCAATAAGCCATCTGAATAGGAGCGACGTAAATTGAACAAATGTGATAGAATTTCGCTGAATTCTTATATTAACCTTAATGTAAAATGATCTAATCGGGTCTCTGTTCGCCCTACCCTAGAAGTTTAATAGTGCATTTCACTCGTAATTGCATGTGCTTTGAGATGCCGCATAGCGCAATTAGCTATCTGAAATAGGAGCGACGTAAATTGAACAAATGTGATAGAATTTCGCTGAATTCTTGTATTAACCAAAATATAAAATGATCTAATCGGGTCTCTGTTTGCCCTACCCTAGAAGTTTAATAGTGCGTTTTACTCGCCATTTCATGCGCTTTCAGATGCCTCTTAGCCCAATACGGTATCTGAAATATCAAAGACGTAAATTGAACAAATGTGATAGAATTTCGCTGAATTCTTATATTACCCTTAATGTAAAATGATCTAATCGGGTCTCTGTTCGCCCTACCCTGGAAGTTTAATAGTGCATTTCACTCGTAATTGCTTGCGCTTTGAGATGCCGCATAGCCCAATTAGCTATATGAAATAGGAGCGACGTAAATTGAACAAATGTGATAGAATTTCGCTGAATTCTTGTATTAACCAAAATATAAAATGATCTAATCGGGTCTCTGATTGCCCTATCATAGAAGTTTAATAGTGCATTTCACTCGCCATTCCACGCGCTTTAAGATGCCGCCTAGCCCAGTACGCTATCTGAAATATCAAAGACGTAAATTGAACAAAAGTGATAGAATTTCGCTGAATTCTTATATTACCCTTAATGTAAAATGATCTAATCGGGTCTCTGTTCGCCCTACCCTAGAAGTTTAATATTGCATTTCCGTCGTAATTGCATGCGCTTTGAGATGCCGCATAGCCCAATGCGGTATCTGAAATAGGAGCGACGTAAGTTGAACAAATGCGATAGAATTTCGCTGAATTCTTTTATTAACCATAATGTAAAATGATCTAATCGGGTCTCTGTTTGCCCTAGCCTAGAAGTTTAATGGTGCATTTTATTCGCCATTGCATGCGCTTCGAGATGCCGCTTAGCCGAATACGCTATCTGAAATAGGAGCGACGTAAATTGAACAAATGTGATAGAATTTCCCTGAAATCTTATATTAAACAAAATATAAAATGATATAGTCGGGTCTCTGATCGCCCTATCATAGAAGATTAGTAGTGCATTTTACTCGCCATTCCACGCGCTTCAAGATGCCGCCTAGCCCAGTACGCTATCTGAAATAGGAGCGACGTAAGTTGAACGAATGTGATAGAATTACGCTGCATTCTTATATTAACCGTAATATAAAATGATCTAATCGGGTATCTGTTTGTCTTATCCTAGAAGTTTAATAGTGCATTATACTCGCCATTTCATGCGCTTCGACATGCCGCTTAGCTCAATACGCCATCTGAAATAGGAGCGACGAAAGTTGAACAAATGTGATAGAATTTCGCTGAATTATTTTATTAACCAGAATGTAAAATGATCTAATCTGGTCTCTGTTCGCCCTACCATAGAAGTCTTATAGTGCATTTCACTCGCCATTTCATGCGCTTTGAGATGCCGCTTAGCCCAATACGCTATCTGAAATAGGAGCGACCTAAATTGAACGAATGTGATAGAATTTTGCTGAATTCTTATATTAACCATAATATAAAATGATCTAATCGGGTCTCTGTTTGCCCTATCCTAGAACTTTAATAGTGCATTTTATTCGCCATTTCATACGCTTTGAATGCCGCTTTGCCCAATACGCTATCTGAAATAGGAGCGACGTAAATTGAACAAATGTGATAGAATTTCACTGAATTCTTATATTAACCAAAATAGAAAATGATCTAATCGGGTCTCTGATTGCCCTAGCATAGAAGTTTAATAGTGCATTTTACTTGCCATTTCATGCGCTTTGAGATGCCGCTTAGCACAATACGCTATCTGAAATAGGAACGACGTAAATTGAACAAATGTGATACTATTTCCCTGAAATCTTATATTAAACAAAATATAAAATGATCTAATCGGGTCTCTGTTTGCCCTACCCTAGAAGTTTAATAGTGCATTTCACTCGTCAATTCATGCGCTTTAAGATGCCGCCTAGCCCAGTACGCTATCTGAAATAGGAGCGACGTAAATTTTACAAATGTGATAGAATTTCGTTGAATTCTTATATTAACCAAAACATAAAATGATCTAATCGGGTCTCTGATTGCCCTATCATAGAAGTTTAATAGTGCATTTCACTCGCCATTCCACGCGCTTTAAGATGCCGCCTAGCCCAGTACGCTATCTGAAATAGGAGCGACGTAACTTGAACAAATGTGATAGAATCACGCTGCATTCTTATATTAACCGTAATATAAAATGATCAAATCGGGTCTCTGTTTGCCTTATCCTAGAAGTATAATAGTGCATTATACTCGCCATTTCATGCGCTTTTAGATGCCGCTTAGCCCAGGACGCTATCTGAAATAGGAACGACGTAAATTGAACAAATGTGAGAGAATTTTGCTGAATTCTTAAATTAACCATAATATAAAATGACCTAATCGGGTCTCTGTTTGCCCTACCCTAGAAGTTTAATAGTGCATTTCACTCGTCATTTCATGCGCTTTGAGATGCCGCTTAGCCGAATACGCTATCGGAAATAGGAGCGACGTAAATTGAACAGATGTGATAGAATTTCGCAGAATTCTTATATTAACCAAAATATAAAATGATCTAATCGAGTCTCTGTTCGCCCTAGCCTAGTAGTTTAATAGTGCATTTCATTCGCCATTTTATGCGCTTTGAGATGCCGCTTAGCCGAATACGCTATCTGAAATAGGAGCGACGTAAATTGAACAGATGTGATAGAATTTCGTTGAATTCTTATATTAACCTTAATGTAAAATGATCTAATCGGGTCTCTGTTCGCCCTAGCCTAGTAGTTTAATAGTGCATTTTATTCGCCATTTTATGCGCTTTGAGATGCCGCTTAGCCGAATACGCTATCGGAAATAGGAGCGACGTAAATTGAACAGATGTGATAGAATTTCGCAGAATTCTTATATTAACCAAAATATAAAATGATCTAATCGAGTCTCTGTTCGCCCTAGCCTAGTAGTTTAATAGTGCATTTCATTCGCCATTTTATGCGCTTTGAGATGCCGCTTAGCCGAATACGCTATCTGAAATAGGAGCGACGTAAATTGAACAGATGTGATAGAATCTCCCTGAAATCTTATATTAACCATAATATAAAATGATCTAATCGGGTCTCTGTTCGCCCTAGCCTAGAAGTTTAATAGTGCATTTTATTCGCCATTTCATGCGCTTTTAGATGCCGCTTAGCCTAGGACGCTATCTGAAATAGGAACGACGTAAATTGAACAAATGTGATAGAATTTCACTGAATTCTTAAATTAACCATAATATAAAATGATCTAATCGGGTCTCTGTTTGCCCTACCGTAGAAGTTTAATAGTGCATTTTACTCGTCATTTCATGCGCTTTGAGATGCCGCTTAGCCCAATATGCTATCTGAAATAGGAGCGACGTAAATTGAACAAATGTGATAGAATTACGCTGAATTCTTATATTAACCGTAATATAAAATGATCTAATCGGGTCTCTGTTTGCCCTATCCTAGAACTTTAATAGTGCATTTTATTCGCCATTTCATACGCTTTGAATGCCGCTTTGCCCAATACGCTATCTGAAATAGGAGCGACGTAAATTGAACAAATGTGATAAAATTTCGCTGAATTCTTAAATTAACTATAATATAAAATGATCTAATCGGGTCACTGATTGCCCTACCCTAGAAGTTTAATAGTGCATTTTACTTGCCATTTCATGCGCTTTGAGATGCCGCTTAGCACAATACGCTATCTGAAATAGGAACGACGTAAATTGAACAAATGTGATAGAATTTCGCTGAATTCTTAAATTAACCATAATATAAAATGATCTAATTGGGTCCCTATTTGCCCTACCCTAGAAGTTGAATAGTGCATTTCACTCGTCATTTCATGCGCTTTGAGATGCCGCTTAGCCCAATATGCTATCTGAAATAGGAGCGACGTAAATTGAACAAATGTGATAGAATTTCACTGAATTCTTAAATTAACCATAATATAAAATGATCTAATCGGGTCTCTGATTGATCTATCATAGAAGTTTAGTAGTGCATTTTACTCGCCCTTTCACGCGCTTTAAGATGCCGTCTAGCCCAGTACGCTATCTGAAATAGGAGCGACGTAAGATGAACAAATGTGATAGAATTACGCTGAATTCTTATATTAATCGTAATATAAAATGTTCTAATCGGGTCTCTGTTTGCCCTACCCTAGAAGTTTAATAGTGAATTTTATTCGCCATTTCATGCGCTTTGAGATGCCGCATAGCCTAATACGCTATTTGAAATAGGAGCGACGTAAATTGAACAAATGTGATAGAATTTCCGTGAATTCTTATATTAACCTTAATGTAAAATGATCTAATCGGGTCTCTGTTCGCCCTACCATAGAAGTCTGATAGTGCATTTCACTCGCCATTTCATGCGCTTTGAGATCCCGCTTAGCCCAATACGCCATCTGAAATAGGAGCGACGTAAATTGAACAAATGTGATAGAATTTCCCTGAAATCTTATATTAATCAAAATATAAAATGATCTAATCGGGTCTCTGATTGCCCTATCATCGAAGATTAGTAGTGCATTTTACTCGCCATTCCACGGGCTTTAAGATGCCGCCTAGCCCAGTACGCTATCTGAAATAGGAGCGACGTAACTTGAACAAATGTGATAGAATTACGCTGAATTCTTATATTAACCGTAATATAAAATGATCTAATCTAGTCTCTGATTGCCCTATCATAGAAGGTTAATAGTGCATTTTACTCGCCATTCCACGCGCTTTAAGATGCCGCCTAGCCCAGTACGCTGTCTGAAATAGAAGCGACGCAAATTGAACAAGTGTGATAGAATCTCGCTGAATACTTATATTAACCTTAATGTAAAATGATCTAATCGGGTCTCTGTTCGCCCTACCCTAGAAGTTTAATAGTGCATGTCCCTCGTCATTTCATGCGCTTTGAGATGACGCTTAACCCAATACGCTATCTGAAATTGGAGCGACGTAAATTGAACAAATGTGATACTATTTCCCTGAAATCTTATATTAAGCAAAATATAAAATGATCTAATCGGGTCTCTGTTTGCCCTACCCTAGAAGTTTAATAGTGCATTTCACTCGTCATTTCATGCGCTTTAAGATGCCGCCTAGCCCAGTACGCTATCTGAAATAGGAGCGACGTAAATTTTACAAATGTGATAGAATTTCGTTGAATTCGTATATTAACCAAAACATAAAATGATCTAATCGGGTCTTCTAATTCCCTATCATAGAAGTTTAATAGTGCATTTCACTCGCCATTCCACGCGCTTTAAGATGCCGCCTAGCCCAGTACGCTATCTGAAATAGGAGCGACGTAACTTGAGCAAATGTGATAGAATTTCACTGAATTCTTAAATTAACCATAATATAAAATGATCTAATCGGGTCTCTGATTGATCTATCATAGAAGTTTAGTGGTGCATTTTACTCGCCCTTTCACGCGCTTTAAGATGCCGTCTAGCCCAGTACGCTATCTGAAATAGGAGCGACGTAAGATGAACAAATGTGATAGAATTACGCTGAATTCTTATATTAATCGTAATATAAAATGTTCTAATCGGGTCTCTGTTTGCCCTACCCTAGAAGTTTAATAGTGAATTTTATTCGCCATTTCATGCGCTTTGAGATGCCGCATAGCCTAATACGCTATTTGAAATAGGAGCGACGTAAATTGAACAAATGTGATAGAATTTCCGTGAATTCTTATATTAACCTTAATGTAAAATGATCTAATCGGGTCTCTGTTCGCCCTACCATAGAAGTCTGATAGTGCATTTCACTCGCCATTTCATGCGCTTTGAGATCCCGCTTAGCCCAATACGCCATCTGAAATAGGAGCGACGTAAATTGAACAAATGTGATAGAATTTCCCTGAAATCTTATATTAATCAAAATATAAAATGATCTAATCGGGTCTCTGATTGCCCTATCATAGAAGATTAGTAGTGCATTTTACTCGCCATTCCACGCGCTTTAAGATGCCGCCTAGCCCAGTACGCTATCTGAAATAGGAGCGACGTAACTTGAACAAATGTGATAGAATTACGCTGAATTCTTATATTAACCGTAATATAAAATGATCTAATCGGGTCTCTGTTTGCCTTATCCTAGAAGTTTAATAGCGCATTTTACTCGCCATTTCATGCGCTTTGAGATGCCGCTTAGCCCAATACGCTATCTAGAATAGGAGCGACGTAAATTGAACAAATGTGATAGAATTCCCGTGAATTCTTATATGAACCTTAATGTAAAATGATCCAATCGGGTCTCTGTTCGCCCTACCATAGAAGTCTAATAGTGCATTTCACTCGCCATTTCATGCGCTTTGAGATGCCGCTTAGCCCAATACGCTATCTGAAATAGGAGCGACGTAAATTGAACAAATGTGATAGAATTTCGCTGAATTCTTATATTAACCAAAGTATAAAATGATCTAATCTAGTCTCTGATTGCCCTATCATAGAAGGTTAATAGGGCATTTCACTCGCCATTCCACGCGCTTTAAGATGCCGCCTAGCCCAGTACGCTGTCTGAAATAGAAGCGACGTAAATTGAACAAATGTAAGAGAATTTTGCTGAATTCTTAAATTAACCATAATATAAAATGACCTAATCGGGTCTCTGTTTGCCCTACCCTAGAAGTTTAATAGTGCATTTCACTCGTCATTTCATGCGCTTTGAGATGCCGCTAAGCCCAATAAGCTATCTGTAATAGAAGCGACGTAAATTGAACAAATGTGATAGAATTTCGTTGAATTCTTATATTAACCTTAATGTAAAATGATCTAATCGGGTCTCTGTTTGCCTTATCCTAGAAGTCTAATAGTGCATTATACTCGTCATTTCATGCGGATTGAGATGCCGCTAAGCCCTATAAGCTATCTGAAATAGGAGCGACGTAAATTGAACAAATGTGATAGAATTTCGCAGAATTCTTATATTAACCAGAATATAAAATGATCTAATCGAGTCTCTGTTCGCCCTAGCCTAGTAGTTTAATAGTGCATTTCATTCGCCATTTTATGCGCTTTGAGATGCCGCTTAGCCGAATACGCTATCTGAAATAGGAGCGACGTAAATTGAACAGATGTGATAGAATCTCCCTGAAATCTTATATTAACCATAATATAAAATGATCTAATCGGGTCTCTGTTCGCCCTAGCCTAGTAGTTTAATAGTGCATTTTATTCGCCATTTTATGCGCTTTGAGATGCCGCTTAGCCGAATACGCTATCTGAAATAGGAGCGACGTAAATTGAACAGATGTGACAGAATCTCCCTGAAATCTTATATTAACCATAATATAAAATGATCTAATCGGGTCTCTATTCGCCCTAGCCTAGAAGTTTAATAGTGCATTTTATTCGCCATTTCATGCGCTTTTAGATGCCGCTTAGCCTAGGACGCTATCTGAAATAGGAACGACGTAAATTGAACAAATGTGATAGAATTTCACTGAATTCTTAAATTAACCATAATATAAAATGATCTAATCGGGTCTCTGTTTGCCCTACCGTAGAAGTTTAATAGTGCATTTTACTCGCCATTGCATGTGCTTTGAGATGCCGCTAAGCCCAATAAGCTATCTGTAATAGGAGCGACGTAAATTTTACAAATGTGATAGAATTTCGTTGAATTCTTATATTAACCAATATATAAAATGATCTAATCGGGTCTCTGATTGCCCTATCATAGAAGTTTAATAGTGCACTTTACTCGCCATTCCACGCGCTTTAAGATGCCGCCTAGCCCAGTACGCTATCTGAAATAGGAGCGACGTAACTTGAACAAATGTGATAGAATCACGCTGCATTCTTATATTAACCGTAATATAAAATGATCTAATCGAGTCTCTGTTTGCCTTATCCTAGAAGTATAATAGTGCATTATACTCGCCATTTCATGCGCTTATAGATGCCGCATAGCCGAGGACGCTATCTGAAATAGGAGCGACGTAAATTGAACAAATGTGACAGAATTTCGCTCAATTCTTATATTAACCAAAATATAAAATGATCTAATCGGGTCTCTGTTTGCCCTACCCTAGAAGTTTAATAGTGCATTTTACTCGCCATTTCATGCGCATTGAGATGCCGCTTAGCCCAATACGCTATCTGAAATAGGAGCGACGTAAATTGAACAAATGTGATAGAATTTCGCTGATTTCTTAAATTAACCATAAAATAAAATGATCCTATCGGGTCTCTGTTTGCCCTACCCTAGAAGTTTAATAGTGCATTTTACTCGACATTTCTTGCGCTTTGAGATGCCGCTTAGCACAATACGCTATCTGAAATATCAGCGACGTAAATTGAACAAATGTGAGAGAATTTCGCTGAATTCTTATATTAACCAAAATATAAAATGATGTAATCGGGTCTCTGATTGCCCTATCATAGAAGTTTAGTAGTGCATTTTACTCGCCCTTCCACGCGCTTTGAGATGCCGCCTAGCCCAGTACGCTATCTGAAATATGAGCGACGTAAATTGAACAAATGTGATAGAATTTCGCTGAATTCTTATATTAATCAAAATATAAAATGATCTAATCGGGTCTCTGATTGCCCTATCATAGAAGATTAGTAGTGCATTTTACTCGCCATTCCACGTGCTTTAAGATGCCGCCTAGCCCAGTACGCTATCTGAAATAGGAGCGACGTAACTTGAACAAATGTGATAGAATTACGCTGAATTCTTTTATTAACCATAATGTAAAATGATCTGATCGGGTCTCTGTTCGCCCTAGCCTAGAAGTTTAATAGTGCATTTTATTCGCCATTTCATGCGCTTTGAGATGCCGCTTAGCCGAATACGCTATCTGAAATAGGAGCGACGTAAATTGAACAAATGTGATAGAATTTCCGTGAATCCTTGTATTAACATTAATGTAAAATGATCTAATCGGGTCTCTGTTCGCCCTACCATAGAAGTCTAATGGTGCATTTCACTCGCCATTTCATGCGCTTTCAGATCCCGCTTAGCCCAATACGCTATCTGAAATAGGAGCGACGTAAATTGAACAAATGTGATAGAATTTCGCTGAATTCTTATATTAACCAAAGTATAAAATGATCTAATCTAGTCTCTGATTGCCCTATCATAGAAGGTTAATAGTGCATTTCACTCGCCATTCCACGCGCTTTAAGATGCCGCCTAGCCCAGTACGCTGTCTGAAATAGAAGCGACGTAAATTGAACAAATGTGAGAGAATTTTGCTGAATTCTTAAATTAACCATAATATAAAATGACCTAATCGGGTCTCTGTTTGCCCTACCCTAGAAGTTTAATAGTGCATTTCACTCGTCATTTCATGCGCTTTGAGATGCCGCTAAGCCCAATAAGCTATCTGTAATAGAAGCGACGTAAATTGAACAAATGTGATAGAATTTCGTTGAATTCTTATATTAACCTTAATGTAAAATGATCTAATCGGGTCTCTGTTTGCCTTATCCTAGAAGTTTAATAGTGCATTATACTCGTCATTTCATGCGGATTGAGATGCAGCTAAGCCCTATAAGCTATCTGAAATAGGAGCGACGTAAATTGAACAAATGTGATAGAATTTCGCAGAATTCTTATATTAACCAGAATATAAAATGATCTAATCGAGTCTCTGTTCGCCCTAGCCGAGTAGTTTAATAGTGCATTTCATTCGCCATTTTATGCGCTTTGAGATGCCGCTTAGCCGTATACGCTATCTGAAATAGGAGCGACGTAAATTGAACAGATGTGATAGAATCTCCCTGAAATCTTATATTAACCATAATATAAAATGATCTAATCGGGTCTCTGTTCGCCCTAGCCTAGTAGTTTAATAGTGCATTTTATTCGCCATTTTATGCGCTTTGAGATGCCGCTTAGCCGAATACGCTATCTGAAATAGGAGCGACGTAAATTGAACAGATGTGACAGAATCTCCCTGAAATCTTATATTAACCATAATATAAAATGATCTAATCGGGTCTCTGTTCGCCCTAGCCTAGAAGTTTAATAGTGCATTTTATTCGCCATTTCATGCGCTT